>JASDQU010254887.1:0-16091 GCA_032191745.1 Picea mariana | reverse complement strand
GTAAAGAAATAAAAGGAGGATAATAAACTATATTGATAAATTAAGTTACGTATCCAATGAGGGATAACATATTAAATACATGAGGATAAAATAATAAAGGAGGGATAAGGGGCATTAACGGCGGGAGGATAAGAAGGTAATAAATGGGTTAGGTAGGGAGTAAAGGAGGGGAAAGTTAGTGAAGGAGGGATAAGGAAGGGAAGGAGGTGGACGGGAGAATTCTACGGGAGGTTGGGGGATGAATTTTGGGGAGCTATGGATTTGTAGAGAGAAGTGAAATTATGGAGTAGGATTGTATCAGTGCACTGGGGTTGCTGGGGGTTTTGGGCACGGGGGCCAAGATATTCGTTGATATCCTGGAGCTAGGAAGTTATCTAGTTGGCAGGGAGGAACTAGGTTTTGGGCAGTGTTTTGCAGCAGCGGTCAAGGAGGCAAGCTGCAAACAAACGGAGGGTTAATAGCATCAGGTTCAGGTATTTATTTCAAATTATGCATTGTTGTATTATGTTAGAAAAATTTATTATTTATTGTAAAATTTAAGTTACGGAAGTTACTATTATGAAGATTATTATGCTGTTATGAAATTATTGTCTTAGTTTAGGAAATAAATTGATGTAAAATCTATGCGTCCCCTTACATGGAGCTAGAGCTCGGGTTTTCATCAATTAAGGGTTTCAGGGTTTCACCATAGCTAAATAAAAGTGTTTAAATTATGGGTGGGTAGGTAGGCCCTTGGCTCCATATTTTGAACTAGGGCTCTGATACCNCCTCTCCCTGATGCTAATTCCCCCGTCGATCTGGTTGTTTGTTGTTGAACTGTGTCAAACACTACCCAAAACTGAGTTTCCACCCTGCCAACTAGGACAACTTCCTAGCTCCAGGATACCATATGGATATACTGGCCCCCATGCCCAAAACCTCCAACAAACCGGTGCCCCCTGTACTGATCCTTTGCCTTACTCCCCAACTCAAACTCTCTCCAGCCAATTCCCAAATCCAAGAGAGCCCTCCCCCAAAATCCCAGTCCAATGATAATCATCCCCCCTTCCGTCAACCCTCTTCCGCTCATATCCCTCCTTCACCGCCCTTTCTCCTCATTTATTTCCTTATCTCTGCATTCATTATCTTATCCACATAGTTAATGCCCCTTATCCAATTATTCATGTTCCTTATCCGTTTATTAATGCCCCTTATCCCCTCCGTATACGTAATCTTTAATTTAAACAATATAATTTATTAACCCTATTAAATTTATTACCTTGTTCATTCAATGTGATAGGTAATTGATTTAATTAATTAATTAATCAAAATTGTAACAATTAATTAACTAATAAATATTTAATTAATATTATTATGCCAATCTTTGTTTAGTTAAAACCATGTTAAGACAATTAATCACCTAATTAATTTTGCTTAATAATATCGAAGCATATTTTCAACTAGGGTTGTTACATTCAAAAAGAGATATAAACAATGTTAGCCACTGGAATCATATAGCCTATCGATAAGCTAGAATGGGAAATCACGATGGTTGTGTGGCCTAAAAATCACGACCCTGAGAAACTAAGAATATGTGTCAACTTTCGGGGCTTAAACAAGATAACAATAACCGATCCATTCTCGACACCGTTCATCAATTAAATCATTAATGATGTCTTCAGGTATGAATTCTATTCAATCATAGATGACTTATCAAGCTACAAAAGAGTACATGTTGCAACATAATATCAGGGGAAAACAATATTTTTCTCTGCATATAGAGTAATGTTGTTTGGGCTCAAGAATGCTTCAACAATATTTTCTAATATAGTGGTCAAAGAATTCAAGAATACATCTACAAAATAATGGTTGTATACTTTGATGACTAGAACATTTATATAATATTTAAAGATCACATCCAAAGATTTATCTTAGGAAACCCAATATGGGATAAAACCCAACTAGAAGGTGAGGTCTATTCTCTACTCTCTTTTCTTTAGTTATGGAATGTAAGTACAAAGAAAGGGGGACACTCATTATGGAGTTTACTTTGACTCCATGGACTAAATGGATATTACAAAATATCCTATATCCTCTGTTAGGCTCTCATAACCCGCCCCTATATGTTATACTCAACTATGGAACAATTACAATGCTAAATAATGGAACCCCTTCTCCTCCTAGTATCCTAGTATTTAACATACCATGATAGTTTTCTAGGATTGGGATTTTTGCATCGTTAACCCTTAGTTAGTTATGGTTTTGTAACATTAGGAATAGTCTTTAAAGTATCATATTAATAATTTGACATGTGTGAGTAACAAAGGCTAATGTGGCATCCACTTAGTACCATGGCGGTAAAGAATATAGCTCAACTTGCAGGAGGGGTAACTTCTAGATACAAGATTTGATTGAGATGCTTTTTTCACTATTGGAAAGGTATTAGTGTGTAGAACAAATTCAAGGGGTTTCAAAATGGATCTATAAGGTTTTGGACCCAAAATATCCAAACCAAAACCTACCACTAAAATGATCCCTTCAAGTGAAGTCCTCAAATTTTTCCACCCATAAAGTACCAAGCTAGATGAAAAATTATATAATGTTGTATTCTAGATCATTTAATAGAAATTATATACTATATAATAGAGAGAGAGTAAGGCTATTTATCCATATAATAAAGTGAATTTGATGGTTATCCCATTACTTTTGTATTCTTCCATGTGTCTCTATGTGTGGTTATATATAATATTGTAGCATATGTTTCTCTCTGTTAGGAACTACTGGTAACCTCTCATACTTTCCCACATACTACAACATTGGTTTCGATGTTGGTAGTTCTAAACTTGGGAATGTATAAAGTAAAAGGAACATATATGTTAACCTTGGAAGAGATACCTGAATGGTGGGAATGAAAAATTAATAATTACATCAAAAATTATGCAAGGAGGAATCAACTGATGCTAGCAGAAGCACGTACTCAGTTCTTCTAATAAACACAAAACAAATTCATGGAATCTATTCCATATGCACTGTTTGAATATCCCAATCAATCACCTAATTAATAAACTCACTCCAAATGAAAATTTAATGCAAAAAATAATAAATAGAGGAAGAAAAAATCTAAATGAGTGGTTTGAAAGAATCATACGTGATTATGATGAAGAAAAAGAGATTGAAGATAGATGTTTGGTCTAAATTATAAAAAAAAGTTCTACACTGATTTTTGTGATGGTTTCCTTTGCACCATCTCATCCATTCTAGACAAGGGAGTTGAAAACATTGTTGAATACCGACCCCTTTTGGCCAATCCTCCTCTGAACTCAAATTGGAAATAAAATACAAAAGAGTGAGAAGAATTCCTCGATTCTAATTGCAAAGACACAAGAGAAGCCTAATATTATTTTTTGAAGAAATGAAAATAGATAGAAGGATAAACACCACCAACCTCAAGTAAGTTAGGTCAGTGATGGGGGATTGGAAAATCCATGAGACAATATAATTTGATTCAATTTCACCAAAGTTTAAAATGTGTGAAGTAGGGAGGAATATAAATGAAACAAGTGATAATTATGCATGTCGAACATAGACACATAAATCCTCAGTTGATATTCAAATAATGGAGTGGGAAAAAAGGAAAAAAAGGTGAGAAGAGTTACAAAATGAAAAGGGTCCTACAAGTTCACCTAGTAAAACTATGCAAGCACAGTAATTTGTTGGAGAGGCATTCGAGATAACCTTTATAGATATTTGGGGAATAAAATATTGCAAGTGATTATGGAAGCTAGTGGCACCCAAAAAGAAATCGACAAAGTCAATAGTATGAAGATTGATGATTCAAGACCCATGATTCAACATTCTCATGCAAGGAGGACTAGTGTTCACATTGTAGACTTCCTTCATTAGATAATTCATGTTGATACTCAATCCCCAAAGGTATGGTGTCAAACTAATAATGACAGTCACATAAGAAAAATTATTCTAATTGAAGCACAAGAGAATATTCAAAATCAATTGGAGGATATATTTCTCCATATAAGAGATATCAAGAACTCTTCCCCCCCTTCCAAATATACTTCTTGAAGATTATAAATTGACAAATAGTGAAAACAAATCAATGAAAACTTTGAGAGGATGATTGGTAGAATATATAGAAAATGTTATCAGATAGATGATATAATCCCAAGCAAAGAGAAAACATAATTAGCACTAGAATATGGTCCGACTGAAGAACAACGATAGATCATATTAGTCAAGTTGAATACTCATATTTTGACTCACTAAGTAATACGATATCGACTTCCTAGTTGAATTCAAATCAAAATCTTGGAATGGTTCCAATTCTGAAAAATTCCTAAGAAATCCATAATGGGCCTCAGCTATATCCCCATTTATGAAGGTGATGAAGACCCCAAATGAAATTGGTTCATTTAGGAAATATTTTGGGATGCATCTGATATTATCGATGAATATAAACAAATGGCACGATTTGGTGTCACACTCCGAGCAAGGGCCATCACCTGGTTCATGAACTTCACAGAAAATCAACAATGATCGAAGGAAAAAATAAAACAGAGTTTCCTCACATTATTTAAACAAAATATGTAAGCCACTTGGCAAGGAAAAGGTCGAAAGAGATCAAACAAATTCCAAGCCAAACCATCTGCGAATATGAAAAAATATTCAAAGATATGCTAAGTCAAATACCTTATGTAATAAAAGAAATATTACTAGTACAATGGTATGTGGCAAGACTGTTACAAAAAAATAGAGCACCATTACAAATCATAGTGCACCATGATGAAGGAGCATCAACTTCAATGGTAATTGAGAAAATAATAGAAGAAAAACTCTCATAACTACAACAATCCATAAAAAAATGTAGATTTCACAAAATGAACTCTGGTGCACCATTTTCTCTACTAAAGAACATACAAAAGAATATTGTAAATTTAGTGACACGCTGTATGTAATAGACTGATGTATTTAAATTGAAACATTATGTGACATATGTGAAGGTGTAACAAATCATGCAACAAGGGACTGTCGACATAACTTAAGGAATTCCCAACCAAAATGGTGTCATATTAGTTAGGAGAACAACCATTCTACATAGGAATGTTAGTTGAATAGGAAAAATAAAATGAACATCCATTCGATATATCATACCCAGATGGCTATCCAGAATTTCGACCAAGGGATGGGACTAGATATAGTTCGAGGTCGTGTGAAATATCAAGGAAGATGTGGAAACAGAGAAGGATGAGGACAACCATGAAGAGGATGTGTTTGAGGCCATTATTATTGATTTAATTATTGGAAGTAGGATCACATAAGTCTAAATTTCCCTATAAAAGACATAATTGGTCTCAAGTTATGCAATATATGTGGATCGGGGTACCACTCAGTTGAATATTACTTGATTTCCTTAGAGAAAGTAATGAACAAGACAAACATGAGCCTATTTCATATACTTCCCAAGAAATACATTTTGAATTCCAAAAATATCCATGTATTAACATGATCAAGAGCGGGTGAAGACCAATGTTTTTTTATTTAATCGAAATAGTGCCAATTTGGTTAAATTTTAATCTTTTGGAAGAAAATTAGTCTAAAATTTTTCATTTTTTCATTAAAAACAAAAAAACTTGTAGCCTAATTTATGATTATATTTATGCATAAATTTATATGTTTCTCCTAAATATAAAAAATTTCCATGAACATATAATAGGTTTTCTTAATATTTTTGCCAAATCAATGATTATGCGTCCCAATTTTTGGGTATATTTGCTACATATGGATGACTAGTTAGTAGAAACTACTCTTGGGAAAACCATGAATTTTTAATTGAACTCATGTAAAATTATATAGAGAAAGAAAATGTTTTAATACTTTACTTCTATTTTTTTTTCACTTCTTTCAACATGGACGTGGTATATTATTGTGTATATTTTTTTCCATGTATCTTTAAATATATTTTCCATTTCCATCTTTTTGTTGTTTTAATTTACCTCTAACAGATATGATTTTTTTTCTCTAAATATTCTTTCATAACATTTTTTTTGTTAATTATTTTCAATGATGCACATGTGACACGAATAGAATGGTGTTGTTTCCAAATTTTAAAGGTAGTAACAAGAAATCAATCAATTATCTCTTAAGAGAAATGATATAATTTTTTTACAAATATGGTTTGATTGCCAAATTGTTTGATAAGTTATGATTTATGTGGTTTGAAAAAAAAACATTTGTGAATCTACCCAAATATGTGAGCCTAACAAAAGGGATACGAAAATACATATCCCTACCCTAAACATGAGAAAAAACTAATGCAGGAAGCAATGAATATCTTCAACAATATAAACCAATACAAAATGAACAGAAACAAGGGAGGACAGTCAAATATTCTATACACTACTCTAGAATAATTTCTCCAACTAGTAAAATAAAAGCAGTCAGTCAATCGCCTGATTGACTTACTGATCATCCTAATAGAATACAAAGAGGATCAATGGCCAACTATAAATATTCGACACTTGTCACGCGAAAGGAACAAAAATGAGTTTGACCTGCAAGTCGACCTAGAAATTGATGGTTACATGATTAAGAATTTTTTTGTCAACTTCAGCTCACAAGTAAACATCCTCCCTAGAGAAACGTGGATTTGACTTTGGAAAACCCTGATAGTTCCAACAATAAATTTCCTAAATCTAGTGGATCAAAGATTCATTGAACTAGTTGGCACACGCAAAAGTTTCATAACTTCAATAATGGAAATCCCAACAAGAGTAGACTTTAACATCATTAACTTGGTCGAAGGCATACCCATATATCCTGCATTAGTTAGAACACCATCATGTCAGAATATGAAGGCGACAATCTCACTTGAAAGGGACATGATTAAACTAAAAGGTAGTAGAAAAGAATCATCATATTGTTGGACCCAAAAGAAGGAAAACCTTTAGTCGAAACATGGGATGAATACCGAGAATATCAATGTTTGTACCAACTAATAAACGAACAAAACCACAATGATGAGCCAAATATTTAAGGAGAAATCTTAGTTGGATCACCATTGTCAATAGAGAAAAACTCGGACATAGAAATTTACAATTGGAAAATGGAGAATTATGAAGCTCAAGCTAAGGAGTGTTGGTTTATAGAGGAGATCCCAATAAAATGATCGAGAACATACTTTTCAATACAAGTAGTCCTTATAGTGCTAGAGAAAATGATAAAAAAAACACCAACACCCATTCCAACTAACACACAAATGAAATCTCCCCTACATTTTAGTGAAGGAAATTCTCTGACAACCCATCTCGACGAAGTATCTAAATCAGTTGGAAAATAGGGGATGGTGCAAAGTTTAGTAGAATCCTTCACTAGTCAGGAAACCCGATGATGGGAAACCCATACACCACGATTGGTAACATGGAACACTACTACCTTATAAGTTGTAGAAAGATTTGGTGGAAAGAAGTTTCCAACACAAGTCGACATACTAACTTTCAAACTAGGGTTCAACCTAGTCGCTCACATTCACCAATGTGAGAATGAGTGGAGAAGAGTATGATATCAGGATAAAAGGGTATGACAACATATGTTCCTGAATCAAATGGATGACATAACACACAAGTGGTATAAAATTGAAGAAGCATGTGACCACACATTCATCTAGAATGAAATTAAAGAAAATTTCATCAAATATTTTGAATTTGTCCCAAAGAAAGCACATTTACAAGAGGCTACAAAAGAAATAAAAAACAATTTCAAAAAAAAAAATCCCGATGAAATATAAAAGAGAGGAAAACCTAAAGTCGACATTGGGTTGACATCAACTTGTATTTTTCTATCAACACAAAATCAATATAGTATAACGACTCTTTGAATAGACATGGAAAACATAAGTTTTCCAGGTCAAATTTTTCAATGGAAGATAATTCATCCTAGAGTAAATAATTGTGTAAAGATGGTCTATTCAATATCTAAGGAAGACAAGGAAGGTGTAGAAAAACCCAACTTCCCCTTGAGTTATAATGAGGTTGTATAAGGATAATTACATATAGACTAATCAAAAGCATCCAAGTGTTTGGACGCATAAATTAAAACTAAGTAATTCGACATATCAATATATGGTCAACCAAAAAATGGTGAGAATAGATATATATTGGTAGGATAAATAAACTACAAAAATAGTCGATCTACTATGAGAATATCATGACATTTTCGCAAGCAATTACAAATACATAAAAGGATTAGTGCAAGCGATGGGGGACATGAAAATCGACTTCATCCTGAGAGCCAAGCCCATAAAAAATGGCCATATGAGCTAACATAAAAGTATAAGCCCATAGTTCAAAAAGAGATAGAGACAATGTTAGCCATTAGAATCATATACCCTATCCACAAGTCATAATGGGAAATATCGATGGTCATCTATCCTAAAAATCACGATGCTAAGAAACTAAGAATATGTGTCGACTTTTGGGGGTTAAACAAGCTAACAATAACCAATCTATTCTTGACATTGTTCATCGATGAAATAATTAATGAAGTCATCATGCATGAATGTTATTCATTCATAAATGTCTTCTTGGGATACAACCACGTACCTACTGCAAAATAAGATAAGGGGAAAACAACATTTGTCTATGAGTTTGGGTCATCCATAAAGAGTAATGTTGTTTGGACTCAAGAATGCTCTAGTAGTATTTTATTAAATAGTGGTCAAATAATTTCAGGAATACATCTACAAAATTATGGTTGTATACTTTGATGGATGGACCATTTATAGACTATTGAAATATCACAACATGTTGAACACATAATTCTTTGTGCTTACATTACTTGTAACTATAATTTAAATATTAAGAGTCATAAGTGATAGGAATGATCACCTATTGGGGAATACCAAGAGTCATTTTGGTTATGTATATATGCAACTATCTAGCTAATGAAAATCATCAATATGGAGTTATCTTTTCTTCCATTCCTAGCGTGATAGTGGTATCAGAGCCTATCCCAGCTCCATGAGTATATTCCTTGGTGCCTTCCCAAATGCCTCTTATAACATGTCTTCTCTATACCCTCTGCCCTTTGTGTTATGTTGTATTCTCTGTTGTTGGTCACTTAGATATCAGTCATAGTCTAGGGTTTTTCTCAAGGTTCTCTAGACCG
The DNA here is from genome assembly GCA_032191745.1 of Picea mariana. Lineage (NCBI taxonomy): Eukaryota > Viridiplantae > Streptophyta > Pinopsida > Pinales > Pinaceae > Picea > Picea mariana. Next base: position 6,935 of record JASDQU010254887.1, on the reverse strand, counting down.
AAAACCTAGCCCAAAAATCACTCACGTACCTGCCTCTAGTATCATGTTACCTCCATTCATACCTAATGTTTCACCCACTGAAGCTACAAACGCCTGGTTCAAACTTCCTTCACCAATCACCCATCAACTCTTCGCGCACCTCTTCATCTCTCACAAGATTCTATGGTTTCTCAACAATTATGATTTTATGGTCACTCCAATATCATTTTCCTCACCATACAAAACCCTAAACCTAACTCTCACTCATTCCTCATGATAGAATATGTTTTTTTGATTTTCCCGTAACTCATTTGACACCCTTGTTCTCTCCTAACTCGTTTTATACTAGCAACAACAGTTATACTACCATGAGACAGGTCGAATTCTGCACATTTGTTTTCTCTCATTATTCTCACACAATCTTGAGATGCATTCAAAAGCTAGGGATACATCTAATAATTTCAATTTTTTCCATTCCATACTCTGATGTGGTCAGGCAAATCGGATCTAATAATATTTGACTACAATTGTGTTTGCAAGCCAACAAATTATCAAACTATTTTTGGATAATTTGTAGCTCGTGACCTCACACTGGTTCAAGATTCTCATGATATCACCCTTCTATCACTACTAATGGTATCACTCTTAAACAAGATTATTTTGTGTGAGCATCCCTCATTTTCTTCTATGACCTGAAGGTTGCCTATGCATCTCTTGGTTCCATTGTCCATTTTAATGGTGGACCAGACATGAATGGTGAAGCTCGATTATATTCCTAGTGCAGTAAGGTAGTTCTAATTTTTTATATGAAGAAACTCCATTATATTTTCATTTTCTAATGTATGTGAAGACAACAAAATACAATGAATTTTCTCCTCTCCATTGTCAATGTGGTGTTGACTGGTAAAAATAACTATAGAGAACGGTACAAGAAGATCAATAGTACATTGATCTTCAATGTTCTATGGAAATGGATTTGTGAAGCAAAAGAAGTCCCTCAGGGCATAAAAATCCTTGAAGAAAATGTAGAATAAGAGGAATAAGAAGTGGAATCTAAAGAATAAGCCTCGGTATTAAAGACAAAGAGTAGCATACCTTGTACAAAATCAGTCATACCGACCACAGAAAAAGAACGTGAAATATGGGAAGACAAAGACCAGAAGGCATATGTAGTAATATCCACGATAGTAAGTGAGGAGGTGCGTCATAATATTGATTCCATTAGTGATTCATATGGTTCCTTTAAGACATTGAATGAATTGTATGACACACATTTTGAGCTTCAACTCATACAACTAATGTTGAATATCTTCAGCCTAGAGTTGAAGAATGATGAACCTATGGCTTTCGCTTCTGAAATAACAACCATAATGCATGGCATTGAAGCCACCAGAGAAAGCATTGACCTCCCTATCACTACCTTCATTAATTCCCACTACCCTACATATTCTCACTACCTTGAATTGATGCAAGAAAGTAATCAGGTGAAATCCATGACATTTCAAAAACTGGTAAAGAAAGTTGCAGACCGTGAGAAAATATTTAGAAAGAATCCAGCCGCTTCAACTCGTGAAATTTTTTACCTTTTTCAGAAAGACAAGCATAAACCACTTGATTATTACATAGGCGAAACCACATGAAGAGGATGTGGATGTGGAGGAAAGAGTTTCACAGACGGGGGGGAAGACAAAACCAAGGTGATAGATCCAATCTCCATTGTACTCAATACAAAGATAATGGGTCACATAAAGAATATGAGTGTAGATTTCCATGGGATAAGATCAAAGAAGAAAAACATAATAAGAAAGAGGAAAATGGTAAACCTAGAGAACCAAAAAAAGGTTCTCCACTTGAATCTTCCCATTACATTTTTTCTCACTACAATATAGGAGTAACAAAATCTTTACTTAACACTGCATATGGTCCTTGGAAAGATGCATGGCTTCTTGACACAAGCACAACCTATCATAGGACATTATAAAGGGATTTTTTTGAAGAATTCAATGAAAATATAGATGTCATAGTGTATTTTGCAGACAATTCCATCCTTAAACCCTTAGGAATGGGCACCATTAGAATCAAGTTGTTTGGACTCCCATATTTTCTTTTGCACAATGTACTCTATCTTCTTGAGTTGAAAAGGATCTTGTTATCCCTTATGCACATAATATAACAAGGATACTTTATTCACAGGATCGGTGGAAAAGTTGAAGTATGAAAGGATTCTGATAACATGATTGTTACACCTGAATAGAAGATGGAAGACTATTGAAGCTGAATGAGAATATTCCCATTTACATAATGTTGCATACCTCTCAAATCACGGTGAAGGTATAATGTCATCTATTATTTTGTGGCATGCTATATTTGGTCATATCAATTATGAAAATCTTCATTTAATGAGAAAGAATGGTGTTTCTGGTCTACCTATATTTCCTATAAAGATGAAACAATGAGATGCTTGTATCCTTGGAAAGAATAACGAAAAACCTTTCCATGATTCTACTTTCAGAGAATGTAGAAAGCTTGAACTGAAGCATTCTGATTTTTTCAACCCTATGCCTATTCCTTCTACAAATGGAAATAAATATATAATGTCCCTTGTTGATGAGTACACCAAGATGTGTTGGGTATACTTATTGAAAGATAAATCTCAATCTTTTGAAACATTTAAAAAATTTCATGTGTGGATTCAAAATGAAGCTCAATATTGTATTGGCCCTGTTCATACCGACAATGGAAGAGAATATAAATATAATGAATTTGAAAGTTTACTCACCAACATGGGATCAAAAATCAAACAACAGTTCCATGAAATCCTCAAAAAAATTGTGTAGCTAAATGAATGAACAAGACACTTCTAAATATGGTTTGTTGCATGATGTTTCTCAAGAATGTTAAATTGATTTTTTGGGTTGATGCAATTTTATGTGCATCTTATGTCAAAAACATGTGTCCGTCTCATGTTATAAAAAAAAAAAAAATCCATATGAAATGTGATATGGCCACATTCGTTCGGTGAGGCATTTCAAGGTCTTTGTTTCCACCTGCTATGCCTTTACTCCTAAGGAGAAAAGAATCAATCTTGATGCAATGAATCAATAGTGCATCTTCTTGAGGTACTCAAATACTACCAAGGGGTATCATCTTTACAATGAGACAAAAAATAATTTCATCCTTTCCAAAGATGTGATATTTCTTGAATCCCCCAAGAAAGACAACATTGATAAGAGGAATCTTGATCATCTGGACAAATTCACTCTTGTAAAAACATATCATGAATTTGATGATGAGATTCCACATCTTTGGTATATCCTTGTGTAGCACCATATCCTCGGCATGAATAAGTTCTTGCCACTTCATCAGAACTTGAATTTTAGTTGGATGATGTGATCAAGAGGATTGAAAATATAATACTTGATGACAACTCGACAACATCTCAATTAGCCGAGCAACCTAGACCATCTCAAAAAGGTCCACCAAAATGGCTCACAAAAACATGTAATTTTTCATCCTGATGAGATTGAAAAGCTAGGAACTTGATCATCCTCAGAACAATGTGGAGGTAATGTAGACAATTCAAATTGAGGTGATGTAGAAGATATGGATGCTTCATATTATTGTGAGTTGAACTATTAAGATATTTAGACACTTTCATTTTAGTTAAAATCTACTTGGTATACTGTGCAGTTAGGTAAAAGTGTGTTTCTTTAGTATGCATTAGTATGCATTTGTAGTTAGGAAATCCGACAGTCACAATATGTTCCCGACATAGAGTGATCCCACAGTTCATGTTCTCCTTGATCTTAACAGCTACATTGATATGTGTCCTAACACTCGATTGGTCGATGATATCTATTTAAATACCATGGAGGGTCATTTGTCGCTGATTGATAGTGAGAAAGTCTCTTTTAAATCTCTCTATAATATTTTTCTTTTGCATTAATAAATTTCCAAGTGGCCACGTTGGCTAGGGATATGGATGTCTCCCCATAGGGGTCTTACCATGTCAAAATATCAGTGTATTGATATTTGATATGATTTTTTGAGTGGTTACTAAAGGTGTTCATCCCTTGTTGGAATACATATGTTATCGAACATGGTATCATAGCCTATTTGAAGACCATCTCCCATTGTAGATCGAGATTGTGAAGCTGAGTTGCTTCATCTCTGGTTTATTCTATTTCCATACATTTCTGGGCTGAGAGGGTTGTTCCATTGTATCTGAAGCACTCATTCCATTTAGGGACACTTTTATTTTCACTCAAAAAGGTTTCTATTTTCTCAATATACATCTATTTCAGTCAGATCCGGAGGTATAAAGCCTGACTACGCCATTTTAAAATTTTTGCAGAGTATTATTTCAATTTTATTTCAGTTCTTTGTTTTTTTATAGGTTGTTAATCCTTTGGATCTGCATATTCTCTTTTCCCTGCACCCTATGCGATCTCGACAAATTATAAACATATTGTAAAGGGTGCATTTTTCAGGTAAGCTAACCGAGATCTAACCCTTGTTGTCATCAAGAAGTGAAATTTTTTTCTTGTGTGAAATATTTTTTTATGAGCACCCTCTCCAAGGTCGTATTCAACAACAACAACAACAACAATAACACCCTTAATCCTCCTTATAAAAAATACAATATGTTTTGCTAGCTCACTTGGTTAAAAGTTGCCTTATTAAGTAAGAGGTCTTGAGTTCAAGTCTCTTTTTTATTACTTTTTTGAAAATTTTCATGCATCCATTGTAAAGTGTATTTCACTTCAAGTATAAAATTGAATCACTATAAGTATATTTAATATTTTATTTTAGAAGTTATTTATTTTTCATGCAACTTTTGTTTATAAAGTAACTTCATCAAAAAAGTGATCCCCACTTTTTTTTATAAAAGTGGGTCACTTCATAAAGAATCTTAATTGTTAAATATAGTTTATTTGGAGGGGTGTCACCACGTGGACCAACTTCTACATGCGACGTGGCTCTTTGGATACCATTTATGCCTTTTTTTTAAAAGGGCATAACATTCACATCCGAAGTATGTTTTCAGTGTCATTTTTTTTTTAAACAACCTAATGTTTTGAGATCCTTCTATCCATACGGTCAGTTTTAGTTTTTAAATGCATATTATCTAGATATTTAATATGGATTATTCCAGTGATATTTTACTTACCAGCACCAACACCAGATTACTATGGAGAAAGAATTGGAACCTACTGATGATGAAAATAAAATCATATGGGAAACTAGGAATGACGAAGCATGTGAACTGATTACAATGTCCATCTCTCTTGATTCAAGATTTTACCTTCAAGGAATTGATGACCCTGATGAAGCTTGGGAAAAGCTTGAATCTATGTTTGGTAAACACAATATCATTCGATCCCACCAAATAGAAAATCATATAATGACTCTAGGTCCAAATTATTTTTCTTGCATTGAAGACTATTTATCTAAGTTCAAAACACTTATAATGTTGGAAGATTGGTTGTTATCATTGATGTCAACCCTAGTCATGGGTTTTGGAACAAGATTTATGAAGGTATTTGGACATGAAGGAAAATGCACATGTAGATACAACACCCATGGATGGATAGTACACATCATGTTGTTTTCGTTGGTATGTGGCACGTCACGTGGATTCTCATGGTTGAGGAGAAATGATTTTTTGAATATGACAAAGTGAATTGAAGAAGGAACTACATGTAGGCCCTGAAGATAATTAAAGAAAAGAATTACAAAATAAGAAAGTGTCAGGTCAGCCCTAATGTTAAAATGAAGTGACATAAATGGTACAAATAAACATCATTATACATTCATTTTATACAAGTTGAATTTCAGAGAAAATAAGAAGAAAACAAGGCCGGATTTCAAGGGAGGATGAAGTCTTTTGGTGATGTGTTCTAAGGTATGTTATTTTCATGTCATCTTACCATTTTTTCTATAACTTGTTTTCTAGAACGATTCAGATGGTGAAATATCTATGGTATTGAGAATACATATCAAGGTACCTCTGGTAAAAATTTTATTTCTTGATTCACTATAATTATGGAGATACACTCTGTGGAAGATAGGGTTTGTGACCAGTCCTGAAGCTAGTCAATAAATAGGTGTTCTGGGTAAAATAGTCATAACTTATTCATCGAGAATCCCCATGAAGTGGGACAAATTTCATTGGAAAGAGTATGGAATGTAGTTTCTTGTGTGAGAGTTTCAGAATTGGATGTTAATTATTGAGCACGGGGCATTCTGTTAAAGTTCACTCTCCTGAATAGACTAGAATTGAATAAAGTCTACCATTCTTTCTATAACCTCTTTTTGGGGAGGATTTAAGGAGTGAAAATTGGAGTTTCAAAGAATACATTGAGTAATATTTTCTACAGGATTAGAGTACTCCAATAATTAAAGAATTGCAGAAATTGAAGAAGTCTCAGGAAGCATTATCAGGTTCTATGTGATGATTGGTTGATGGTGATGATTTAATGTAATGTTTTATTATCTCTCGTATATTCTTGGGTGGAAGGAAGGTGCAAGGATGGAGAGTTCAAATCTCTCTTGATATTGGACGATTTTATCTTCCTCTTGGAGGTTTATCCCTCCCTTTACATTTGGAAGTTGTAGCTACCTTTGGAAGTCATTACTTCCCTTGAAGAATAACTATTGATTATTTCTCATATATTGTGCATGGTGTATTATGGTGTATTGGTGTAAATATTATATTATTGTTCATTACTCTTTGGATATAGTTGAATGGTTTAAGTATAAGTTGAAAAATATTTTAAATTGTACTTGATACTAATTCACCCCCCTCTCAGTATCAACAATTGGTATCATAGCAGGTTGCGTTCAGAGCAATTTAACCACTAGAAGGAAAATCCTAAGCAGAGATGGATGACCATGAGCACATTTCAAATGGGATTCAAAAATTTGATGGAAGAAATTATGAATACTAGAGTGAT
>JASDQU010254884.1:0-16047 GCA_032191745.1 Picea mariana | reverse complement strand
GAGTATGTGAACTTACTAATCTTATCACCAGTAACCCAATTCTTTTGAAAATAGTCTAGAAATTTCTCTTCATTTGCGAATTTGATGAAAAAATGATTGATTGCATTGCCCACCTCATATTTGGAACAATTCTTCATGATACAACCTAGCTCATTGAACATCTCTTTTTCATTTTTTGGACTACTATCCAAACGATTCACATTTTTTAGCCATGCCCTCCTAACATGCCAAACACACAATATCACTTTGGTCCTTGTGATCCTCTTGCCACATTCAATTCATTTTAGGTGAGACAATTTTCATGTAAATATAAGTTACAATGTAAAATAACAAATTTGAAGTTACCTCAAAGCGACAATTTCAACCAATGCATCATCAACCATGAAGGCATTTGCTTTCCAATGGGGACATATTTGGCAACACCTATGCATGAGGTGCTCCAACCATAATGCAAAACATTCTTATGTGTTTCGTGATGCCACCACCCATGCTACTGGCACCCCACTTTGTTGTTCACCGAAAGTCATGATTGTGTACAATTGATACTGTCATATTAAAAAAACATATGTAGTCCAATTTAGGTCACAAATAATATTGACCTAGCCAACTCAAATGATTATACTAAATCAATCATTGACAACAAACTCACCCCATATTTATTTGTATTAAATGTTGAATCCATGGCTATTATGATATTATGCGATAGCCTAACCATGGTATCCAACATCCATTTTGTTTGGATTCCAGCTATGAAAGGGACATCTCCACCATTGGGCTTCTAGTAAAATAAAAAATCATCCTTGTGTTTTTCATACCAAAGGTTCACACTCTTTTCATCCTTTTTGTTCAACTGGTAGTTCCTCTTCATCAAATGATTGTAGATATTCAGAACATATTTTCTGCGCAAGAAAAAGTCCCTATCTTGATCTACCACATCCATGTCAACATATTTCTTTATGTGCATTTTACACACTGTGTTAATAGGAACTTCCAAAAAAAAAAAACTTTCCACGTATAAAACTATGTCCCTTGAAAGCCTTGGATTATGCTTGGACCTAGACTCACCTGAAGTGTCATGTTTTCCATGATAGTTCCATCAATTCTCATCTTCATGCTCATACATGTTATATGTCAAAATTTCTATATTAGGGCTTTGAACCATAACATTTTTTATAAAATGGCACTGATAACCCCTCTTTTGCACAAATGATTGTGTTGTATCTTTTCCTCTATTGTCCTGTGGGTCGTATGAGAAAGCATAACTGCATAAGAAATTGTGAAATGTTAATACATATCAGAAATAATAAAGTGCTATTGTTATCAACAGTTAATCAAGGACCTTTTAAAATACTTACAACTCATATATCAAGGCATCACTAGCCCATGAGCTTGGGGGTTTGTTTTTTCAGTGAATGAAAGTGCACATAGCTATTGGATTCTTTTCTTCTCCTCTAATAAGGTCAGGAACTCTAAGTAAAGGGATTCTTGCAACTCGATCAATTCTCAATTTGTTGCATATACTTCAGACCAAACCAAATCTTCATTAGAAAATATGATCTTGTCTTTTGGGTCATGCACCGGGAGGCCCATGACAGTCTTCCATTTCTTTACCATTTTGTATCGATGTATACAAACAATGTGTAAACATATTAGGAAAATTGTAACACCATTCAAAAGATTTTCATTTTAATCTTTCTCTTACAATTAGAAATGATACTATTCTAAAGAGCTCAATTTATTACCATAAGCACACACTCTGTTATATAAAACACACACTTTGCTATATCAAATTATATTTTTAAATTTCAATTTCCAAATCATAGGAAAATTAAAAGGCCAACTAGATCTGTATATCTGCAAAAGGGAATCCATCTTTCAGGTATCAGGAATAGAGAACACAAATGGCTCTTATTTCTTTTTTGAATTTATGACTGTTAAACCAAGGAATATGTTTCAATCCTCTTTCTATGAGACGGGATACCATCGGAAACGAGTTGGGCATGAAAAAACTCTATTTTGCTTCTCATTTCAATACCAATACCCAATAGCTATAATTTTTTTAGTACTGCTTATTATCTTAGTTTATAATCGTTTGTCACTAGATTTTGGCTAGTTACTATAGTAATTCAAAAAAGGATCTCTCTACTGACTGGGTGGGATGGGGTAACCATTGACTCTAACTGTGAATTGAATCCACAATATGTGTTGTAAGACTAACACAAACCCATCCAAACCTAGGTAGAATATATCAATTGTTGTAAGAGTAGGTACTTGATAATGTTAAGAAGATCATAGCGTATGCATAATGGATTGTTGGACATTATGGGATATATGAATTGATGGATATTATGGGATCTACATTGAAAAGTGAAAGAATGTTCTTCTAGCAATGTAGATCAACAAACCATTGCTACTCTAATTTCTTTTTTAATCCAACTTCCAAAAGGATAGTTGTTGGCTGCAGTCCTTGTTGAGTATGAGGGTTGTTAAGAAGGACGTCTGGCTATTTATTGTTTTTATAATTGTTCATGGTGACAACCAGTTATGGGATGTAAAATCACTATAAGTTGTCAGAACACTCTTCCATTTTTAAATTTATCATGCTAAAAGGAGCAAACATTTGTATTTTATATAGTTCCAAATTTCAATGCATGTTGATTGTGGCCAATTTCTGTTAAGGATATTTCAATTGGAACAAATATGATTTAAGAATAATCCATTAAAGGGGGATTTCTAGATTGGTAGAAGTGGGGTGTTGTTGTCTCCACCAAGGTTTTCATAGCTAGTCGTTTTCACATTACCATAGATGATGTTGATAGTTTCTCTTGGCACATAGGTGCAAAGGGACAGGGACCAATTGAGAATTACTAAACTTGAGCCTCATCCATTTATGTTTTTGTTATGATAGTTTTGACTCTTTACTATTTAAATCATGGTGTATGTAATTATATGATGCATCCTTGTATTTCATTTTCATTGGGATTTTTGATAAGATGCCTTGTTTGTTTATTAATATGAAGATGTTGGGTTGTACAACAATCTTATAACAGGTTTTTGCTATGATAAAAAGTCATAAGTGTTGGGTATGTGTTATATTCTTTGCATGTGTGTGTGTGGGTGCGTTAGATTTGACAACTGCATCTGATTGTTTTTGGGGCGTTTTTGCTATTTTAGCGGATTTTGCTATTTTTAACAGTTTTCTAAATTAATCCTGAATTAATGGATTAGGGTTTTGGTATCTACAGAATAACTAAAAACATTGTATATATATTGTATGGTGAATGGTGAAATTAATACAATGAATCGTTGAAAGGTTTTCTCCTGGTTAAGGGTTTCTGGTGTAAATCTTTGTGTCCTATGTGTATGAGTCATTGATTAATTTTTGTTTTTCTTAAGAATCTATATGCATTGCTTTACTTCACAGGTTTAAAACTTACATGTGGTATCAGAGCTCGTAGTTGGCTTCAGAGGGACGCCTTTGTTGTTGAGGGTTTGGCTTGGTCAAGTTTATCTTGGGTCTGTGATAAACCTGGGTTTAGTGGGAGATTTTGCAGTGGTGATTCAAGTGTAGAAAGAGGAATGTTGAGCTCTTCTAGAATCAAGATAGAGAAGTTCAATGGTAAAAACTTTGAGCTATGGAAGATCAATATGGAGGAACTTCTTGTAGACAAAGAACAATGGATCATTGTGGATCCTGGCACACAACCTACTGGTACACAACCTACTGGCACACACTCGAATGGTACACAACCTAATAGTACACCACCTACTAGTATGTCAAAGGAAGATTGGGAGAAGTTGGACAGAAGAGCAAGGAGTACTATTCGATTCTTCCTGAAAGATTCGGTGTTGTTGAATGTCTTGGGAGAATCTACAGCCAAGGAACTATGGGACAAGTTAGGGAATTTGTATCAATTAAAGTCGTTGGTAAACAAGTTGTTTCTTCGAAAGAAGTTGTATCATCTTAGGATGGAAGATGGAGATTATTTGACAGAACATATAAATGCCTTTAATACTCTGGTAATTCAACTTTTCTCTGTTAATATTATGATTGTAGAAGAANCAATCTACATTGAAGTATGAGGATGTATTTTCATCCTTGTTATCTGAAGAGATGAGGCAAAAAATCATGGTTGTAGCAATTGGTAGTACCACTCAACTACATTGAAGTATGAGGATGTATTTGCATCCTTGTTTTCCAAACGGACAAGTTCTTGTTTTCCATGCAAAATCTAGATCAGAATGGAAAACCATAGCCGATCACATCCTAGACATCACTACTAAGAAGAAACTCACCATAATTCACCTTCAATCAGTTCATAGATCAGTTCTACCATCCAATGGTAAGCATTCTCAACGGCAGACAAGAACGAAGGATAAACGAAGAAATTTAGTGGATTATACATCTCTTAAACCTCGCCAAGACCGGAGACTGGTACCTGTACCAAAACCACACAGAAATTAGAGTTTATGGATGTGAGATGCCCCCCTACAAATTTCCTATATATTTTCTTGTGTGGATATTTGCCTTATAATATATTAGACAAATGATTAACTCCGACGATATTCATTTTGTAGCCTTCAAGAAGAAACAACAGTTGAGGATCAAGGGACAGATAGGACCTTTCATCTGTAATAGCTGAGCCGCAGGGGCAATGGTCGATAAACTTTTGAAGGAGATGAAGTTCAACATCAGTTTTTCGTGGCACTATGATCCTTGTGGCATCATCGCAGAAACTAGGCTAAAGAATAAAATCTCTCCATATTCTCACGCTCCAAACCAGAGATTGAGAAAATCATGAACCAGACAGAATGGGAAGTGAACACCTTGGAAGACTCAGAACAACATCCTCCTTCAGCCAGTGTTTCAAAAACCACTACTCCACAGGTACCAGTAGAGAAGAGGCCCAGAAAGGAAATCTCCCTGTCAGTTAATGAAGTCTCGGCAGAAGATTTCTGGGTTTACAGGAAAAATCCCAAGACTAGTCATACCCCTAACGGATCTAGAGAAGAAGAGACCCAATCTACCACATTAGTAGAGGGAGAAAATTCATCATTGTTCTCAAGTAGTCAACAAATGATGTCTACTTCTTCATCAAAGAAGCAGACTAATACCACTGTGATCACCCAGTCATTACAAGGATCTGCAGCACAAAGTATTTTTGAGAAATACAATCTGATTAAGAAAAAGAATGAGATTCTTACCAACAACACCTATGCTAAATTCTAGAAACAAACATCAACAACACAGCATAGACTGCTCTCTACCTTTGATACAGAAAAGGGGAGAATGCATATGGCCTTCTTACAAGCGCAGGTGCCTCAACCAAAGAAAATTTCAGATTACAAAATGTCAACTTTCAAGTTTGATGCTGCAGAGGTACATCCATCTGACCAGATGGACTTGCACAGACAAACTGGATAAATGATTTTCTCAACATTGGCAAACACTTCCACAAATGCTACAAAGTTGCAGGTTTCTCTGAACAATGTTCAGACTCAACTAAAGCTGGAGAAAGTGTCATCCTTTGCAAAGGATAATAGGATCAAATCTTTAAAAGATATGGTACTTAAAATTGGGTACGACCCCTCCAATGTGAAACCAGCTGAAGAACTTCTAAACAAAAACAATGTTGACATAGCATCCTTGAGAAAGCAATAAAAATTTCCAGCTACAGAAGACTCACAGGCCAAAGAGATGGCCGAGACAGAAGGCCAAAAAGAAGAAATGCTAAAGTTAATCATGGAACAAAACGCACAGATCAAGGAGATGGAAGCAGAGTTGGAAAGATTAGTAAAGGAAAAGGAACATACCATGCCCATGGAGGTCATTCCATTAAGCACAGTTCCCCTCACAGGAGTTGGCACAACGACAACATCAACAACTAACACAACAAAACTTCCATCAGCTACACCAGTGACAGTTCTAGAAACATATGAAATTCTAGAAAAGTCAATGGAGGAGATGACCATACAAGGAGCAGAAATCAAAAGACTGAAACAAGAGATCGAGAATCGCCATAAACTTAAATCCTCTTTCCAAGCCAACTACAACACTGAAAGGCACACATCAGAAAAACTTAAGAAGGAACTACAATAGCTGCAAAAGCAAATAGTTTTGAGCAAAACACTAGCGAGAACATTTGGATGGATATCTCAAAATCCATGACTGAAATCTGGCCACTTGTGAAAATCATGTTTGAGCAGCATGAATTGGTGCTGAGGAGTAGGCATGCCATTGAAAGAACAAAGGGAGAGCTGGGAGAAATGCCCACAGAGGCAAATGAAATCATCAGGTTTCTAAATTCAAAAACTAAGGAGGAGTTGGAAAGCCTGGAAATTGAGGATAGGACTGAGACTATCCTTGAAGTTAAGAAAGTTATGACCAAGAAAGGACTAATGCTACAATTGGAGGAGAGAGCCCAAAACATGGATAGCGGAGTTCAAAGATTCTTTAGTAAGATTGAAGCTTTGCAAAAGAAAGGTCTTGCCAGTTTGCTGGTTCTAAATGATAAATTGATGACTCTTTCTGATTACAAGCAAAGGATCACCATGGTGTCAAAAGATAGCTCTAAGTTTTCAAGAATACATGGTAGCATAATAGACAAAGTATTTATAGAGACCTTGTGGTTAGACCTCAATATCCAGCATGAAATCAAGTATATTTTCATCACCAAGCCAACATTCGCCAAATATACAGAGATGGATGAAGTCTACCGAAGGTTGCTAAAGGTCACCATTCCTAGTCAAAAGAGATGGGAGGATATGTGCACTCTAATTGAGTAAGTGATGAGTTGTACAATCCAAGTCAGCATACAGAGCAGTCAAAGTCAAGTTGATGACTCGCCAACAACCTTCCCCAAAATCAACACAATGAATCCGACAGATATTAGCAATTCCTACAATTTTGTATTTTGTTATCTTGTTAGTTAGCTTTGGATTTTAACACGTCCTGATCATTAATGATAGGATCGATTGTAATATTTTCTATATATACTTCAGACTTTGAAGTATTGAGGGTTTATCTTTACGCCCAAGTAAGCTGTAATCTGTAAACTTTCAAGAGATTTACCAGAAATAAAAGGGACTTTTTTCACAGGATTCCTACATGTGGACGATTGGTGAAGTTTTTCTTTCTTCGTTGAATGTGTTTTTTCTCTATTAACATTATTTTTCTTTCTTTCTAATTTTCAAAAGGAGATTTAACGCAGAATTTATCTCTGATACTCTGTGCAATGCTTTTGAAAATCTAAATGTTTTCCTCTGATATTACAATATAAAATTCTTAAATGATTTTTGTTGTAATTGATCATCTCGTCTATTTCTACTCTACGTCATTATCTTTCTAAAGGATCCAAATTCTGCATTACCTTACCCTGTGAATCTACCTTTTATACCCTTTTTTAATCCCAAACCTTAACACATACCCCATAGCCCAATGGAAGTGTAAACATATTTCACCCCTCAATATCAAAACAACATAACACAGCCTTGTTTATTTAACTAGCCTAATACCTGGAATCTGAAACAAATTTAAATCTTCCAGAGAGATCCCTCTCTGAAACTGACAGGGCTAGATCCTAGTTTCGAAGTGGTTGAATAAAGTTAACTCTGATAAATTTCTTCTACCCCTAACAACCTCTGGGAATTTACAAAGCGTTAACACCATCTTCAAGGATAATGCCTTTGAAAGGTGGGAAGGTGGATGTTGATTCGACTAGTTTTCCTTCAAGATTATTCCATTCATGTCGGGAAGAACTTTGTTTTCCTGCTTTAAGCCTCTGTACTACCGGATTTTGTGATTTTTGTCTCCACACATAGAAAGAGATCCATAGATTCTTTTCAAAAATAAATGTTTGCCATTCTTGAGACAGACAGGTTTTTTTTTCTTTGGGGATAGATAGATTAAATTCTTTTGACTCGGGATGAGTAAAAAGATCCCAATTAAGCATTTTCTTGATCCATTCTTCTTCAATAGTAGTCTTTGGACATCCCATCATTTTAGAGTGAAATTTATGAATTTATGTGATATTAGGTCATTGGATAGATCGGGGTAAAGGATTATTAAACCTACAATATGGGATAACTTGATCACATTGTTCTATATATCTTAGGCCATAGTTGGGAGTGTCAGGTGGTCTCATGCCTTTATAGACATCTTGCAGTCTAGGATCTAATGTTTCAATGGAGGGAATGTGATGAATCATGAGACAAGTTATAGGATCAGATTGTGTTGAATTCAAACATAAATCCCACCACGCTCTTGTGAAAATTCTGATAAGATTCTAATGAACTGGTACTACATTCTTCAGCATCTCTAACTTCTTGAAAAGACATAGAGCGATCCATAATTTATCAAGATAGTAATAACTATCAATGCACAGAAAAACAGGGTGTTTAATTCTAGTTCTCTGAGAGAATTTCGAATAGGCTCCTGGCCGACTGCTCAGGCAATGACTAGTTAAAACTAAGAGAGTCGCAAAAGTGGAAACCTTATCTTTCCAAGGCCCGAGACTTTTGATATGGTTCTCACTGATTCTTATAGAGCGATATTTGAAATATATAACAAAAAGATAAGTTTGTTAACATACCCGGGTTCCTTATTATTATTATATTTGAAATAAATGTGATTGTGCTAAAGTAATATAAAAAAAAACATCCAAACCAAAGTTATGAGAAATTGCATTATATGTCGGGTTCCTTCTCGATTTTTATGGAACAAACCCATTTCAAAATGCAATCGAAAGGAAATGTTTCCTGATTCATTGATTGAAAAACAAATCCTCTTCTCACTCTATATATTGTGCTTCCAAACATTGCATTGCAACAGACTCTACATGCAAACATTTAAATTACTTAAAACCCTAATTTCAATCTACGTCCGTAGAGCTATCCCAGTTGGAACACTTGCCACCGAGCATAGATGACGTATTAGTGCATTACGTAATAAATCTCTTTGTTCTTTCCTTCAAAAAAGATACAATTTGTGTACAAAACAGTTGGCATATAGGAGTGTTACGACAACTTTAACTCTTTGGATGCCATGTTTAAGCCACATTCTTCCATGGGGAATCTCACAGTACACACTTTATATGGCTAAGGAAGGTCCACATTGTTTTAGTTTTGATTCTATTCCATATTATATTGTCATAAATATGAAACTGTTATTTCACGTTTTCATTTGTTATTATTATTTTGTTAAATAGTTTATTTAAAATTTTATAAAAAGATACACTAGGTATTTTTTATTTAAGTATTAATTTTATAGAATATAAAATATAATATTATTATTATTCATTTTAATTTTAACACTACGAATTGAAAATAAAATGAATATAGATTTCAATCTATGGTTGAGGAGCTCAAATAAATCAAGAAAATTTAATGGAAAACACAGAAGACACACCACACACAAGAGACATCGATTTTATATGGTAAAACCCTTAGCAAGGAAACCTCCATGGGAAAATGGAAATCAATATTTTATTGAACAAGAACAAGAGATTACAATACCCAGTAGTAGGATTACTACCCATGACATAATTATTTTCCTCTACAAGTTACAAATTTATATAACGGCTTCCACCTATTGAATTAAATTATGAACTACCATATCCAATTTTCTTGGGTTAATAAGTTGAGATCTAGCTGAAATCCTGTTGAAACTCTGACATAAATCTGTCGACAGTTGTCACCCATTCAACAATCTCCACCTTAAAAATAATTTACTCGGTTACCTTGCCCAAGTTCATTCATTACCTTTTCTGCAAGCCAAGAGAAGTCAAACACCACCACAACTTCTCTAACAATATTGGTTTCGTGAGCATGTATGCATAATTTGCTCAATTATGGACTACTCCACCTCCATCAGTAACTTGTATTACAAAATGATGCCTTGTCCCATGTTGATACGCTAGGATTTTAGTCAAATGCACTACACTTTGACTACCACAAAACACCTTATCGTGTACTTGTCCAAAATTTCCCAATAGATCCTTGCATTCATGTGATACATAACCTGAGGTATATCTCCTATTGTCCAAGTCACTGCAGCCACTATAGGTGATACTTGTGCCTCTAAGATACTGAAGCACTTATTCCTAATGCTCTTTACCTAGATTTTCCATACGTCCACTGACAACACCACTTGTTGCATCTAAAATATTTAATTCTAACCATTTCATCACATACATACTTCCTACTGGATTGTCATATGGTATACAAGACAAAAAAAAATCTTCCTCATAATGAGGACATAAACTTGAAGAAATCAAACAATGGAAAGCTAAAGGGATATTTACCGATTTCACAATGCTCATATTGAACCTCATCAGTATCTTCTCCATACAATTTTGTTGTAATAGCCAAAAATTACCATTATTCTCGTCTCTATGTACTTCTATGCCCAAGATTTATTTTTTTGCTCCTAGATTCTTCATCTGAAACACCCTGGTCAACTAAGGCTTTAACATGTTGATCTCAACCATGTTTTTACTTGCAACAAGCACATCATCAACATATAACACCAACATATTGAATGTATAATTTTCAAAACTTTCAAAGTAAACACAATGGTTATACTCATATCTTAAGAAATTTTGGCTGACCGTGAAAGAATCAAACATCTTGTACCATTGCCTGGGCACCTTTAGGCCATACAATGATTCCCTGAGTTTGCAAACAAATCTCTCTTTGCGATCCTGAAGAACTTCCAATTGTTCCATGTACATATCTCTGCTAATGATGATTTTTTGGGTAGTCGGGTCCCACAATATACATCCATTAACTTCATCATGATAACGAACAAAGATATAAAAATTGCATAAATTTAAAGATTGAAAGTATTGAAGTAACTTACGGTTTACCAGAACCTGCAACCTCTTCTTGCTCATATGGCCCAGTCATTGATTCCATAAAAAATTAGATGCACTTGCTTCTGTATATACCACCATCGCTTCACTTATTTTAGTACGCCCTTCCAGCTTGTAAAGGTTCCCAATATTTGTATCCTTCATTACCACAAAAATTCCCTTTGACACTTCCAACGCTCCACCTTGACCTGTATATTTATACCCAAAAAAATCCAAAACACCCAAAGAAAAAACAAATTATTTTCAAGTTCTAGTACATATCTAACATATGTCAACAATATTATAATACAAACGAGCATCTTAATCTTAATGCTCCCAATCCCAACAATTATACAAGAAATATCATTTCTCATAAAAAAAACAACATCATCTATAGATTGGCTAGATCAAAACCAACTTTTAAGTGAACACATGTGATGGGAAGCGTTAACGCTCTGTAAATTCCATGAGGTTGTCAGAGTAGAAGAAATTTACAAGAGGTAACTTTATCCAACCACTTCGAAACTTGAAACTAGCCCTACCAGTTGCAGAGAGGGATCTCTCTGTAGGATTTAGCTATGTTTTAACTTTAAGATATTAGGCTAGTTATTTAAAATAAAATAAGATTGAAAAGGCTTGTTGTTTTTGTTAAGTTGGCTGAAAAGGGTTTACGCCTCCGTTGGGCTATGGGGTCTGTATTATAAAAATAGAAATCTGAACCAGAAACTAAAAGATTCTTTTCACAGGGAAAGATAATACATTCATTGGATTCTTTAGCATTAAAGTGATAAATAGCAGAAAAGATGAGAATATCAATTAAAGTAAAGAAGCATTTAAGAATTTCTTCACTGTAATATCAGAAAGGTAAACACAAAGATCTTTCAAAGCCGAAACAGGGTATACAAAGATAAATCCTGCAACATGCGTTAGTTTTAAAAGATTATATTAGAAAACAATATGACAACTGAGCAAGAAGAACATTTAACATAGAAAAGAAAACATCACCAATGAATAACAAGCGAAAATCCTGTGAAACGTCCCTTTGTATTACTGGAAGATCTCTTGATAAAAATTACAGTCTTTCTAGCTTGCAGGGCGTAAAGATCAACCCTCAGTACTTCAAAGTTTGAAGTATTTATAATCAAAATTACATACGATCCTGTCATTAAAGATCAAGATGTGGCAAATCTAAATTAGCTAACTAACTTAACAAGATACAAAAATTTAGAAAACTGTTTGATGATGTGTTGAAACTTCATGATGATTTCTGGGGTGAACCGTTGGTGAGGCCTCTGCATGACCTTGTCTGACTGGATAGCTGACTAGGCTTGGACACCTCATCACTTACTCGATCAGATTGCAACACTCTTCCATCGAAGGTGACTAGGAACGACGACTTTGAGTAATCTTCGGTATACTTCATCCATCTCTGTGTACTTGGAAAAAGTTGGCTTGACGATGAAGATGTACCGGATCTCATGTTGTATGTTGATATCTGATTGTAAAGCATCTAAGAATGCCTTGCCTGTGATGCTGCCCTGTATTCCTGAGAATTTTGAGCCATATTTATCCACAGTGGCTAGTTTCTTTTTATAATCGGCAAGCGTCATTAACTTGTCATTTATGACTCTTAAATTAGGAAGGCCTTTCTTCTGCAGAGCTTCAATCTTGTTGAAAAACCTTTGCACTCCTATGTCCATGGTCTGGAGCTTTTCCTCTAGCTGTAGCATCAGTCCTATTTTGGTCAGAACCCTCTTGACCTCAAGGATGGTCTCTGTCCTATCTTCAATTTTCAAATCCTCTAGCTCCTCTCTGGTTTTGGAATTTAGGAATTTGATGATCTCAGTAGCTTCTGTGGCCATCTCTCCCAGTTATGCTCTTATCTTTTCAATATCTTGCTTACTTCTTTGCACTAGTTCATTTTGCTCGAACATGATTTGTATCATCATCCATATTTCATTCATGGACTTGGTGATATCCATCCAGATACTTTCCTTGACCTCAGCAAGTGTTTTACCTGCCACTGTTTTCTTATGAAGTTGTTGCAATTCCTGTTTGAGCTATTCTGATGTTTGTTTCTCCTTGGAGTAGCTGGTTTGGTAAGAAGACTTGAGTTCCTGAAGGTTCTCAATCTCCTTTTTGAGTCTGCTAATCTCTGTCTCTTGCAAATTCATCTCTCCCATGGATTTAGCCAACTCTATTTTCTTCTCCAGAGCTGTCAGTGGAGTTTCCGAGGGAATTTCTGCCGCAGATACTGTGCTTACTCCTATGAGTGGAACTGCGCTCAGTGGTCCATGGGCTTTGATTGTTCCTTCTCTTTCACTAGTTTTTCTAATTCTGCTTCCATCTCCTTCAACTATTCATTCTGCTCCATGATCAGCTTGAGCATCTCATCCTTTTTCCCTTCTGTCTCAGCTATCTCCTTTGCCCGTGAATCTTCTGTTGGTGGTAGTTTCAACTGTTTCCTCAGAGATGCTATATCGACATTTTTATTTTTAAGCATCTCCTCGACTGCTTTCACATTCGAGGGATCATACCCAATCTTGAGGACGATTTCTTCCAATGTCTTAATTCTATTATCCTTTGCAAAGGATTATATCTTTTCTAGTTTCAGTTGTGTCTGGACGTTGCTCAGAGATACCTGTAACTTAGAGGCAGCAGTAGAAGCATTTGCCAACGTGGAGAAAACCATTTCTCTAGTTTTCCTGTGCAGATCCATTTGATCAGCAGGATGCACATCTTTAGTCTAAAATTCAAACGTTGCCCTTTTGTAATCAGTGATTACTTTCAGGTTTGGCACCTGTGCTTGCAGAAATGCCATGTGCATTCTACCCTTCTTAGTGTCGAATGCAGACAACAGTTTGTGTTGCGCAGTTGATGTTTTCTTCCATAACTGAGCATACGTGATGCTGGTCAGTGTCTGATTTTTCTTTTTGATCAGATCATACTTCTCAAAAATACTCAATTTTGGCCCTGTTTTGCTTGGCTGGTTGACTGGTCGGGTATCTGTAGGCTTCTTGGGAAACACTGTAGTCATGATTTGTTTGTTGCTTGTACTAAGGAGCGACCGATCAACCTCCACAGTTGTAGTGGATTGGATTCCCTGTTCACCAGCCGTGTCAGGTGCATGAATGGTTTTTGGCCTCTTGGTGTGTAATTGGAAATCTTCAGCCAAGAATTCAGTGATGGAAGGTGAAGTGTCATTCCTGTGTCTTTTCTCCTTGGGAACCTGTGGTGTAGTCGTCTGTGAGACAGTGACCGAAGGGTCTTGCTGTTCTATTTCAACCAGAGTGTTCGGCTCCCATTCTGTTTGATTTGCGAACTTTTCTATCTCAGGCTTGGGAGTATGAACATATGGGACATTTTTTTTTTAATCCTCATCTCGGAAATTATCCCGCACGGATCATAGTGCCATGTGAAACTAACAAAAAACTTCATTTGTTTTAGCAATATGTCTGCTTCCTCCCCGGCGCCTCGGCTATTGCAGATGAAATATCCTATTTTCCCTTTGATTCTAAGTTGTTGCTTCTTTTTTAGAGACACAAAATGTATGTCATCTGAGTTAATCATTTGCCTTATGTACTCCAGAGCAAATATCCTCACGGGTAGGTGCTTGGGCAGTTTGTATGGAGCCAAATCGCATCCATAAACTCTGATCTCAATGTGGTTTTGGTAAAGATACCAATCGCCAGTTTTAGCAAGATCTGAGAGGTGTAGGATCCTCTGAATCTCCTCGTTTATTCTTGGTTCGGGTCTGCCACTGAGCATGCTCACCACTAGATGGTAAAATTGCTCGATAAATTGTTTGAAGTTGAATTTTGTGGAATTTTTCCTGAGTAGCGAAGTCCACGTTGTTACCACCTGCGGCCTTCCTTCTTTGTCCATCTTCTGCATTGAAAAGGAGAATTTGTCTGCCTGAAAGAAAGTGAACATGTAAGCCAGTATTGAGGAATACCGGAACATGCCCTTGGTGGCGAAATTTGAGAATTGTTCATGAATATTGTCCGCCAGGAAAGTGTTGTAGTCGAACTGAGTGGTGGGTCTCTCATCGGTGGAGAAAATGGACAGAAAACCCAATATGGGTTCATCAACCCATTGATATGAAAAATACCCTAGCAGAGCACAGAGAGACAATATGACCTGGTTTCCCTTCACTGAGAACAGGGAGGAAGGATACGGGGGATTTGTCTTGGGGAGATGAGCGGCCTGTGGGAGGAAAAGATTGAAAATATGAGCTCTCTGAGGGAATGAAATTTTTTGGTACAACTCTATGATGACTTCAATATTGAAAGGTGAGGCGGATTCGACTCTGGGTATCTGCATCATCTTATCAATGGCTTCTGGTGTAATGAAGAACATAGTTTCAACAACTGAAGAAAATATGGCTCTCTAGTCGGGGAGGTAATGAGCCTGGCATTTAAGGGAGAATTTAGGGAAATGGTGAACCTGGGGGAAAATATATAGAGGAAGGTTGGACTCCCAGAGCCCAATTTCGTAACTTTGGTCCAGGAAAATGTCCTTTAGCCATAACTGTAAATCTGCGAATTCGAATTCGCATATGGTGTCTACGATTAAATGATCTTTATCGGCCAAATGAATCCTTTCGAGATCGACAAGAGGCAGGAGGAAAGGATTTTCCTCGACTTCTGCTTTCTTTGATTTTGGCACCATCACTGTAAAAAATACCTGTAAGAAAAAACAAAAATTTAGCAGGGAAGACTGTGGCTTTGGACAGCTAACTGGAATGGAGAGAAAACGGGGAAAATACTCTCTGGTGCGGCGACAAGGTAAATGATGGGGGAATGAAGGGTGAAGGTAGTTTTGAGCAAACGGATATCCGTTGGGAACGGGGGACAGCTCAGCAGGCTAATGGATAGGTTAGCCTGTAATAAATTGCCAACGGGTCATTTGGAGCGTGAGATGGTAGGTGACAATAACTGATGAATATGACCAGGTGACGTGGTGGGTATTGATTGGGGAAAGTGACCACAGTGAAGGGACTTGTAATGGATGAACAGGGGAATGGACTGACAGAGTTATGAGATGTGACCCTTAGGGAAAAAGGTGGAAAATGACATCATGGGGTGACGGGGCGTGTCAGACAGTAATAAGCGATGGAATTCGGAACCAATGGATTCTTTCCATATAGAGATAAAGGGCCCACCAGAAAACATTCCATTCTGGACCCCCCCCCCCC
>JASDQU010254882.1:9451-19858 GCA_032191745.1 Picea mariana | reverse complement strand
AAGGGCACTAGCAAGATCCTGAGATATGAATGTATCCCCAGAAATATCTCTAATGCTAATAAGGTATTGAGGGAATATCCCTTTAACTGACATGATGCAAACATGCCACCCAGGGCACGTCCGCTCCCACGGGACCTTCTCTTCCTTAGGCCCAAAGAACTGAAGTGCTCTTCAACTCCTGTATCGGGAGTTCTCAACACCCACATAATGCTCCTTATGATCTCTCTACTCCAAATCGGGAAATCGGACTTCGCAAAATCTCGAGTCCTGAAACCATCAGATCGAGTCTCACAAATCCCTGAACCCCGATGAATATGCACCCATGCTTTCCTGCTCCTGTCGGGAATATCCCCATTGGGAAATTGGCACTTACGAGGTCGTGATTCAATGCCCTCACGGATCCTCGATTCCCAATCCCCGATGCCACTTGGCGTTGACTCTTGTGAGGGTTGACCCTTTGAGACTTGTCCTCCCTCGGTGTATCAAAATTCGAGAGTTTGCAAATACAAAACCTATGAGTTCCGGGACTTGTCTTTTCTGAACCCCAATCTGCAATCGTTCAGTGTGGCGTGACACCTATCCACCACTCTGACCTAGTGGTCCCCACTCTGTCCTCCTTCTCTACCTTCGAAAGATCAGAACTCACGTTTTCGCAAGTTCGTTGTCGATCACTGGACTCTCGAATCCCCAAGATCCAATGTGTCAGTCAAATCACTGACTTTTCCCCTATCGGGACTTCTTCTCTATCGCATCTTCGCACTATCGTGACTTTGCTACTCGCGATACCAAGTCCTCGGGCTTCCAACTCCCGATATCCGATGTGCCGAAATGTCGATACGATCCTATCATGCTTTCACGACTCGCCACTTCGCGTCCTCATGACTTGGAGTCCCAATACTTGGGATCTTACCCTGCAAACTCCCAAGTTCGTGAGATCTCTCAATCTCTGCCACCTGTCTTCCACTAGCCCTGGCTATGGCCCACACACTCCCGTCGAAATATCGTGTATCGGGATATCGTCGTTCCTGATGTTGTGTGCTCGGGACTTCCGATTCCCTGAATCCCGATATGGGCTGCCACCTGTCTACTCACCTGCTCCATTGTGGCCCAGACTCCTATGACAGATCAGGAAATCATGTATTGGGATATCGTGATTCCCATTGCACTAATTCACAGGACTCTCCAAGTCCCGAACCCCGATGCATGTGAGAGTCGGTCCTTCCATGTCACCACTTTCCCATCGCTATATCAGACATCGCGAAATTGCGATTCCTGTGACCATGAGTTCTTCACTTCCGAAGTTCACGATCTGTCGAATCCTGACTCCTCCCTTGATGCCTAACACGTGTCCTGCCGGGATAAATGGCTAGGATCTCTTCCAGTATTTCAATACCGAAAAGACCTCGATTCTCTTGACTTGTAAAACCTCGATGCCTCCAATATCCCGATGTCTCCTCCGAGAATCCTCCTCTGCTACTAGGGCTTAACCCCGGTGTAAATTCCCTAGATCTAACGACTGACGGGATTTCCTTGAGCTTCTCCATAGAATCTCGACCATCACTCCTTCCTCCTTGAAGATTTCTTGAGAATGGCTAAGTATTTCTTCTCAGAACATGCCCTCCAACACATGCACTTGCCGCTTTTGCTTGAACATTCCACAATGCAAGATCTCGGTGCTCTCCTTTGACGATATCACAAAGGTTCTATACCTACTGAGATTTCCCACTCTGATTCTTTCAGAGGGACTTGCACACACTCCTTGCGGAAACCATACAACACTCCCAAGTGTTGAATCCTTCCGACTCTGCGCACTCCTGCAGCAACAGTCTTCGATTTCCTTCTTCTCAGTTTCATGAATGATACTTTCTCTTCAGCCTGCACACTCCTTGCATGGCTTCAACAACTCATTTTCACTTCTGAGTGAATAATAACAAGAGTTAAACTACCTGAGCCTTCATCAACGCACTCCTTGTGGATAATTTTTGACTGCACACCTTGCAGGAATCTCCTAGCTCAGATAGAGAAACAATTGAAACTCATTCCATCTCCCCTTCAAACTTCGGATTGAAACATGAAATCACATGCACATCATATAAAAACAATGCATGAAAGGAAAGCAAACATTCATGTGCCTAACATCAATACACAGAGAAAACAACACAAACCATGAGTTTGAATCAAAGCTTCCTTCTATTAATTCAAATGCCTGTACATGGGTGTTATTCATACACTATTCTCTGCTTTCTCTTCTCTTCTCCTGAATTCTTCCACTATGTTACAATAATACAATGAGGGTGTCTATATCCGTTTTCCCTCTCGGACTCTAAACTATCAAATCTAGAATTAAAATCCTATCTACCAGCATTAACTAAATTAAATTTTGACTATCTACCAAAGGATGAGAGTTTAAAGGCTCAAGGTCCAATACAATATACAAATGTGCCTTCATAAATGGTTCATTAAAGGCTTGCACAACAATCTTAAATCATTTTCAAAAATTTGGGTTGGTTTGTCTAGCTAATCTCCGCTTGATGTGCTGGCTCGCTTGATGAGTTGGTGATGCTCTTGCATCATACTCCTCGGCTTGAAAAATTTCATGGGCTCCTGTCCATGAGCTCTTGCACGGTCTTTCCATGCTTTTGAATCACTGCTTCACTTTCCCAGCTGGCATCTCCCACTGGGTGGTTCTTCCATTTGACTAGATACTCGAAGTATTGCTTCCGCCTAGTCTTTCTGCTCACTCTCTTGTCGAGTATATGCTCCATATGTGGCTTCTCTGCAATCGGAATTTTCTTCTGCCACTGGACCTATGGCTCTTCATCAATTCCAACTCTTGCTTCCTCAGCCTTATATGGATATAATTCTGAGACATTGAACGTCGGAGATATTCCGATCTCATCTGGCAACTCAATTTCATAAGCATTTTCTCCTAATTTATTTAGGACTTTACATGGCCCAATTTTCTTCATTTTGATCTTATTGTATGTTCCCCTTGGGAACCTTTCTTTCCTAAAATGTGCCAAAAATAGATCACAAACCTCGAACTGAAGTTGTCTCCGATGCTGATCCGCTCTGCGCTTATATTCCTGGTTTGATTCCAGCAATCGTTCCTTCACCCTGCTGTGAAGTTCTTTCATCGCCTCTGTGAATTGTTCAGCGCTTGCGCTCTTAGTTATTATCTGTTTTGAATCCCTTAGTTCAGAAAATCCTCTTAGTTGCCTGCCGTATACAATCTCAAATGGAATTTTCCCTGTTCTTCTGTTTACTGAGTTGTTGTACGCAAACTCTGCCTGTGGCAACACATTGTCCCAACTGTCGTGGTGCTCTGTCACCAAGCTTCTTAGCAAGTCTCCCAAACTCCTATTTACCACCTCTGTTTGCCCATCCTTCTGTGGATGATAGGAAAAACTAAACATCAAGTTAGTCCCCATCTTCTTCCAGAGTGTCCTCCAGAAATGTCCAATGAATTTCATGTCCCTGTCTGAAACTATGCTTCTGGGTAACTCGTGAAGTCGAATGACCTCCTTGAAGAACAAATTTGCGATGTGAGTCGCATCGCTCGTCTTCTGGCATGGGATAAAATGTGCCATTTTGGAAAACCTGTCAACCACCACAAAGATTGAATTGTGTCCTCTTTGCGTCCTAGGCAATCCCAATATGAAATCCATGCTGATTTCATCCCACGGCCTCTCGGGTATGGGTAATGGTTTATAGAATCCTGCATTCTACTTCCTGCCCTTTGAATGCTGGAAAATTCTACATCTATCGACAAACCTCTTGAATTTCGACCGCATCCCTAGCCAAAAGTATGCTTCTCTTAGCTTTGCAAATGTCTTGTCGTGGCCAAAATGCCCTGCCAAGCCTCTGCTGTGTTTTTCTTTTAACAGATTCTCCCTCATGGAGCAATTTGGAATGCATAGTTGATTGCCTTTGAAAAACAACCCATCCTGGATCGCATACTCTATCCACTGACTTCGATCTCTAAGAAATGGGTTCTCAGCTGCTTCATACGCTTCACTGAAATCCTGATTAGTTGCATACATGTCCTTAAGATTATCAAAGCCTAAAGTATTGACTTTGAACTCCTGCACCAACAAACATTTTCTGCTCAAAGAATCAACCACTTTGTTAGCAGTACCTGAAATATGTTTAGTTACAAATGTAAAATTATGCATGTATTCTACCCATTTAACATGCCTCTGATTCAATTTCTCCTGTTGAGTTACATACTGCAATGCATGGTTATCAGTATATAAAACAAATTCTCTTGGAATCAAATAGTGCCTTCATTTCTTTAATGCTTGTATGACGGCATAAAATTATTTATCATACATGGAATATTTCTCTTTCACCTCATTCAACTTCTCGCTGAAATATGAAATCGATCGGTCCTCCTGACTCAATACCGTTCCTATGGCAAAGCCACTCACATCACATTTCACTTGGAACACTTTCGTAAAATCCGGAAACACCAAAACCGGTTGTTCCGTGATCTTTTGTTTCAACAAGTTGAAACTTTTATCTTCCTCTTCAGTCCAATGAAAAGATTTATGTCTTTTCTTGACAGTATCCATCATCACTGCGCTAATTTAACTGAAATTCCTAATGAATTTTTGGTAGAAACTAGCCAATCCATGAAAACTTCTCACCTTGAAAATATTTCTCGGTGATGGCCCATTTTTAATTACCTCCACTTTACTTGGATCCATCTTTAATTCATTCACCGATATGACAAAGCCCAAGTAAATGAGTTATGTATTCATGAATGAGGACTTCTTCATATTGATCAACAACTTCTCCTGTTGTACCTTCCTCATTACTGCAGCTAAATGCTTCACATGTTCTGCTTTTGTTTTACTGAAAATCAATATGTCATCCAGATAAACAATGACAAATTTACCGATGAATTCCTTCAACACTTCATTCATTAACCTCATGAAGGTACTCGGTGCATTCGTCAATTCAAACGGCATGACTAACAATTCATACAACCCTTCGTTGGTTTTGAAGGTTGTCTTCCACTCATCGCCTTCCCTCATGCAAATATGATGGTATCCGCTTTTCAAATCAACCTTTGAAAAAAATTTGGCTCCACTTAAACAGTCCATCAAGTCATCCATCCATGGAAATGGAAACCTGTACCTGATGGTTATCTTGTTAATGGCTCTAGAATCGGTGTACATTCTCTAGCCTCCATATTTCTTTGGACTTAATACCGTTGGAGTGGCACACGGGCTTAAAATTTCCCTGATCAGTCCTTTATCCATCAGTTCCTGTACCTACCTTTTAACCTCTTCGTTCTCCTGTGGTATCAACCTGTACGTGGCTTTATTCGGTAAACTAGCTCCTGGTATGAGGTCTATATGGTGACTTATGCTCCTCATTGGTGGCAACGAATGAGGTAATTCGTCTACCACAATATCTGCGAACTCTTCCAGCAATTCCTGAATTTCTTCCGGCAAATCATCCACTCTTGTGCTGGTCAAAACGATTTTGGGTTTTTCTGACCACAAAGAATTGTGGATCTTCCTTCCTCTTCACCTCCGTAAGAAGCTCCTTCCCACTCATGCGAAGTACCCTGTTGTTCACTTCTGGTTTCACCTCCTTATTTTTTATCAGAAGTAACATATGTGTACTCCCATTCTTCTCTAAAGTATATGTATTCATATTCCCATCATGAATTATGTTCCTGTCATATTGCCATGGTCTGGCTAGTAATAAATGACACACATCCATAGGAATAACATCACATAAAATCCTATCATTATATCCTCCTATCTTAATGTCCACTAAGCACTGTTTGGTGACATTTACCTAATGTCCCTTCTGTAGCCATGAAACTTTGTATGGACTCGGATGATCAGTTGTCTCCAGCTCCAGTTTCTCCACGATCTCGGTTGAAATGAGATTATCTGTGCTACCGCTATCCACGATAACCTTGCACACCCTTTCTTTGGTCTTGCATGCAGTTCTGAAAAGTCTGTTTCTTTGAGCCGTGTCCTCCACCTCCTTCTCAGGTGTTAAGAGAACCTTACGAATCATCAATGACCTTCCATCTTCTGCATCTTCTGCTTCAACATCTCACCTCTGTGCCTCGGCGATGTGATCTTCTCGTCCATCCTTCTTCTTATCTAGACAGTAAACTGACTTGTGTCCATTCTTTCCACACGTGAAGAATGTGATGACTCCACCTCTACCTCTTCCTCTACCTCTAGTATGAGGAAATGTGTTATTATCAGCGTATCCTCCACCTTATTCTGTATGTTGCCTTCGTTGTTCGGTGTGCTGGCCTCACTGTGAACTTCCACCTCTTTCTGTTCTAGTCTGAGGCTTCTTCCAGTCGTCCTTGGATTTCTGGAACCTATCTTGGGCCACTGACTTACCTTTGGGCTGGCTCCTACCTCAGCCTCGCTGTCCTGGCTTACGGCTCAGCTTCTCTTCCACTTTCAACGCCATTTGATATGCATCCTCCACCGTTCTGATGGTTGTCATACTCATATCATCCTGGATATCGTATCTCAATCCATTCATATACCTAGCAACTTTTTCATCATCGCTCTCCCGATGACCTGCTCTGATATTTAGCTTGTAGAATTCCTCAGTATACTCCTTCACTGTCATCAACTTCTACCTTAGGTTCTGCATTCTCCTGAACAGTGTGATTTGATAATCCTTCGGGATGAACTTTACCTTCATCTTTGCAATCATTCGATTCCAGCTTTTAATCTTTTGCTTTCCTTTGGAACATCTATCTGCTTGAAGCTCATCCCACCATAATGTTGCGTGTCCCTTCAATTTTGTGACAGCATGCCTAACCTTTTTATCTTCTTCGATGTCCTCATAATCAAAGTAAGTGTCAAGAGCTCTAATCTAATCTAGAAGCTCTTCTGCATCCAGATTCCCTTCATAAGTTGGAATGTCCATCTTTGTCTTCGAACTCATCCGGGCGATAGCCTTAATTAATCACTCATTGGTTGCATCTTCGGCTACAACTTCTCCTTGTTGTTCGACTTCAACTTCACCTTCAGAGTCACTTAGATCTCTAGCACTGGCTGTGCGTCTCTGCACTGCCTCCATATCTTCTAGTCTCGCTTGGAGATCACGTATCTGCCTCTCAATTTCTAAATTCTGTGCTTTTCTCCCTCTTCTTCTCTGGTTCTCCCTATCCTATGGATTGGGTGATTGTCTTTCTCTCCTTGACGGCATGGTGAAATTCTCTTTTCTTCTCTGCTACAGAAAGCAAAGAAATTTTCTCACTCTGATACCACTTTGATGCAAACGTGCCACACAGGGCACGTCCGCTCCCACAGGACCTTCTCTTCCTTAGCCCCGAAGAACTAAAATGCTCTTCAACTCGCTTATCGAGAGTTCTCAACACCCACAGAATGCTCCTTATGATCTCCCTACTCCAAATCGGGAAATCGGACTTCGCAAAATCTCGAATCTTGAAACGACTAGATCGGGTCTCACAAATCCCCGAACCCCGATGAATATGCACCCATGCTTTCCTTCTCCTGTCGGGAATTTCCCCGTCAGGAAATTGGAAAATAAGATGGTCGTGATTCACTACCCTCACAGATCCCCGATTCCTGATATGCGATGCCACTTGGCGTTGACTCCTGCGAGGGTTGACCCTTTGACACTTTTCCTCCCTCAGTGTATCGGAATTCGTGAGTTTCAGAATCCAAAACCTGTGAGTTCTGGGACTTGTCTTTTTCGAACCCCAATCTGCGATCGTTCTGTGTGGCACAACACCTATCCACCACTCTGACCTAGTGGTCCCCACTCTGTCCTCCTTCTCTACCTTTGGAAGATCGGAACTTGCGGCTTCACAAGTTCGCTAGCGATCACTGGACTCTCGAATCCCCGAGATCCGATGTGTTAGTCAAATTGTTGACTTTTCCCCTGTCGAGAATTCTTCTCTATCGCGGCTTCGCACTATCATTACTTTTCTACTCACGATACCAAGTCCTCGGGCTTCCAACTCTCGATATCCGATGTGTCGAAATGCCGATACGATCCTGTCGCGCTTTCACGACTCGCCACTTCGCATCCTCATGACTTGGAGTTCCCAATACTTGGGCTCTCACCCAGCGAACTTCTGAGTTCATGAGATCTCTCGATCTCTGCCACCTGTCTTCCACTAGCCCTGGCTGTGGCCCACACACTCCTGTCGAAATATCGCGTATCGGTATATCGCAGTTCCTGATGTCGTGTGCTTGGGACATCCGATTCCCTGAATCCCGATATGGGCTGCCACTTGTCTACTCACCTGCTCCACTGTGGCCCACACTCCTATGACAGATTGGGAAATTGTGTATCAGGATATCGCGATTCCCATTGCACTAATTCACAGGACTCTCCAAGTCCCGAACCCCGATGCACGTGAGAGTCAGTCCTTCCACGTCACCACATTTCCATCACTATATCAAACATCGCGAGATCGCGATTCCTGTGACCATGAGTTCTTCACTTCCGGAGTTCATGATGTGTCGAACCCTGACTCCTCCCTTGATGCCTGACGCGTGTCCTGCCAGGATCGACAGCTAGGATCTCTTCCGGTATTTCGAGACTGAAAAGACTTCGATTCTCTTGACTTGTAAAACCCCGATGCCTCCAATATCCCGATGTCTCCTCCGGGACTCCTCCTCTGCTGCTAGGTCTTAACCCCAGTGTAACTTCCCTAGATCTAATGGCTGACAGGATTTCCCAGAGCTTCTCCATAGAATCTCGACCGTCACTCCTTCCTCCTTGAAGATTTCTTAATAATGGCTAAGTATTTCGTCTCAGAACTTTCCCTCCAACACATGCAGTTTCCACTTTTGCTTGAACATTCCACGGCGCAAGATCCTGGTGCTCTCCTTTGACGATATCACAAAGGTTATATACCTCCTGAGTTTTCTTACTCTGATTCTTTCAGAGGTACTTGCACGCAGTCCTTGCGGCAACCATACAACACTCCCAAGTGTTAAATCCTTTTGACTCTGTGCACTCCTGCAGCAGCAGTCTTTGATTTCCTTCTTCTCAGTTTCACGACTGAGACTTTCTCTTCAGCCTACGCACTCCTTGCACGGCTTCAACAACTCATTTTCACTTCTGAGTGAATAAGAACAAGAGTTAAACTATCTGAGCCTTCCTCAGCGCACTCCTTGCGGATGATTTTCGACTGCACACCTTGCAGGAATCTCTTGGCTCTAATAGAGAAACAATTGAAACTCATTCCATCTCCCCTTCAGACTTCAGATTGAAACATGAAATCACATGCACAGCATATAAAAAAAATGAATGACAGGAAAGCAAACATTCATGAGCCTAACATAAATACACAGAGAAAACAACACAAACCATGAGTTTGAATCAAATCTTCCTTCTATTAATTCAAATGCTTGTACATGGGTGTTCTTCATACACTATTCTCTGCTTTCTCTTCTCTTCTCCTGAATGCTTCCACTATGTTACAATAATACAATGAGGGTGTCTATATCCATTTTCCCTCTCAGACTATAAACTATCAAATCTAGAATTAAAATCCTATTTACCAGCATTAACTAAATTAAATGCCGACTATCTACCAAAGGACGAGAGATTAAAGGCTCAAGGTCCAATACAATATACAAATGCACCTTCATAAATGGTTCATTAAAGGCTTGCGCAACAATCCCAAAGCATTTTCAAAAATTTGGGTTGGTTTGTCCAGCTAATCTCCGCTTGATGTGCTGGCTCGCTTGATGAGTTGGTGATGCTCCTGCATCACGACATCACCCAACCTCATGTTTAAATCCGGTGTAAGAAGAGCCTCCT
Source organism: Picea mariana (assembly GCA_032191745.1). Taxonomy (NCBI): domain Eukaryota; kingdom Viridiplantae; phylum Streptophyta; class Pinopsida; order Pinales; family Pinaceae; genus Picea; species Picea mariana. The sequence goes on along the minus strand of JASDQU010254882.1, from coordinate 10,057 downwards.
GATATTAGTGATTATACAATGGATTTCTCTGCTGCCTTATTCAGACACATATGTTTATTTAATATCCTTGGAGAAGTTTACTCATAAAATCCTATTCCAAGGCACTAAATCCTAATCTAGTTGGTGCACCCTAGAAAATAAAATCGTTACTAATAAATTTTAAATTATAGCATTAATTGTAATGGCCATGCTTACTCAAAAGGCGTGGTCATGAAACTAGTGATGTTATGACTCAACAAGTAAAATAAATGAATATGAATATAATGCAAAGTCCTAACTTCAATTTCCAATAGATGATACGCTTCCTATAAATGTAATTGTAATGACCCTTTTCTTATTCCTTTAAATAATCTCATAAATAATCTGAAACACTAGCTAAATTAGAATTAATTATGATATAACCTTAAATTGATTACAAGTTATTAATTAGTTATTTTGGATTATACTTAAGTGGAAATATGATTTAACTCCTTGAGTAAGGGTTAAATGAATGAGTGATTATTAAATAAGATATTAAATAATTAATTATTAAATTAAGGATTAGTGATTAATTGATCATTAATTAAATTAATTGATTAATTATGAATTAAAAGGGGAAAAATAAAA
>JASDQU010254881.1:0-16027 GCA_032191745.1 Picea mariana | reverse complement strand
GAGGTGAAAAAACAAGGGCGGCTCCAACAGATGTCAATGACTTCCAAGGTACGACAGTACAATCCATCGACTGTGAATAAATGAGTTGATGTCGAACATCCGATGAAATCTTTCGATCAGGGGTCAATGATGTAAACCCACTGTCGAAAGCGAGAAAACTTGCCATTGAGGCATGCAAGCTCCAAGGTACTAAATAATTTCTAAGTCTTGATCCCGGATAATGAGCTGAAGTCGATGGAACAAGACTCGTCACAGGAGGGCTTTGATGTATCCCCCATCAATGACATGAAATGAGTAACTGAGTTTGAAAGTGAAACATAGCATGTTGCAATTGGACTTAGACACAGGGAAGGCCAACACAGAGAGAATGGATAACTGCAGATGGCCGACTCAATATAGGTTTCTGATGGACTTCTCTTGAACATATGAACGACACAACCAATGATTTGGCAGCATTGACTCAAAGACCACACATCGAATGACCTTGTAGTTAATCGAAAGAGAGACAAATGGATTTCCCAAACCGGCTTCAAATGATGAATAGGGGGTGTCATGTTCAAGAGGGACCCTTACTGCCAATCAATACGAAAACATATCCCTTTCCCAAATTTTCCCCCACCATTTCTGGAAAGTACCTTTTTATTTTTACACAAGCTTGAAGAGGATCACATATGCTTGTTGATATAATCTCATCCTTCAGGCGAGTCCCTCAGAGTATTTTTAACGAACCCTAAGAAGGAGTGGTTCGGTCCCATCACGGGTCTGTCAATGTTTGTTTAACGAGTCCAGAGATAGTAAACTCGAAGGTTTTTCAAGATTATAGAGTTTGGAAAAACACTTAAAAGAGAACTCTCTCAGTTCCTTTTTCGTAATATAGTCTGGATGAGACCGAAAAAGAGATAAATTATCGCTCACCAGACGCATACTTCAAATACTTTAGCGAGCGTGAAAATAGCAAGGTCGCTCGACGATCTTTTCATGTTTAGAGACTCTAAAAAGAGCTTAAAGAGGACTCCAGGGGGGTTCCTTTTTCATATAACCTTATGAGCCTGAAAAAGTGATAAAACTATGCTCAATCACGTTCTCTTATATTGACGAGCATAAGAACGGATAAAAACAACGCTCGAGGTTTTATGTAAAAACCCTAAAAACAATAAAAAAACTCGCCATAATGAAGAAAATTATGTCCATACCCTTGTTTAGTTATCAACATCATCACACCTGCAAGTCATTACACTCATCTTGATATTAGGGATTAGGTTTAAACAATAGATAAGCATAAAAACCCAAAAATAACATAGCAAAAAGTAATTTAAATGAGTAAATACACATTTTTACCATATCATTTCATATTTTCACTATTGAGTTACAAAACCCCCTTTTTACCCTCCAAATTCGGAGTTGATTTCCGGGAGCTACAAGAGATCATTCAATTTATCTGGGCGGATGCTGTTCTTCATAGTATCAAAAGGTAATTAATCAAATGCATGCACGGTGAATTAAAACAATTTGGATATGGATCTTTACTAGTGTCCTTCTTCCTTGAGAGGGTCCCTGTATTCTGACTACAAGTTGAGTGGAACCTACCGGGTCCTAGGGATCCAAGGATGTTGAGGTGGTGTCGGCTCATGGCCCGGCACATGGTAGGACCAATCGTCAAGTATGACGATATTTTCTTTGACTGGCTTCAAAACCAGATGCTGATGGTCGATGACTATGCCTATGCCGGGTTGGATTTCCGAGGAGATCCGGATCTAGCACTACCTGAGGACGCTCAGTGGAGAGACCTCAGTAATAAGTACACACATTTTCTCTTTTTTAAATGTTTTTGAATTTTTATATATTTATCCAAAGACTAACACAAAATGTTTGTTGACAACACAGATGTTGGACCATATAGACCTCCTGGCACCTCTCCTATCCAGTGACAAGGAGAGGTAGTAGCAGAAGTACCTCAGTATGCTGAAGATTATCAGGTTGTGGAGAAAAATTTAGAGGGTTTGAAAGCAGACATTCCAGATATGACTCTGAAAGAGATTCCATGATGTGATCAGCGTCACACTGTAGGAGTTTCAGCAGCTATGGGTCGACTACTCTATAGGGTTGCTAGGGCAGTTGTGTGTTATCGTGAATGTCATCCATGACGTCACATGTAGAAGCTATAAGCTTCCATTTTTGATATTTTGGTCTTCGGACAAACTTTTTTTAAAAAACAAACTCTTTTGATCGTTATATATATAGATGGCGTCTACCGGTTTACTTTATATTGTGTGGATTTAAATTATTTAAATGTCTGTCCAATACATAATTAGCCAATGCGTCTGTTAATGTATTAAGACATCTAGGAATATGCTGATATTCAATGTGATCAAAATATCGTTCCAAGAGGCGAATTCAAAAATACACCTGTAACAAAGTAGGACTTTGAATAGAGTAGATATTACTTAGCTGTAGTACTACAAGCTGTGAATCAAGTCACACAACCAAATGACGAATTCCAAGTGAGATAGCATCAACCAATAATTCAATAATGACACTATACTCTGTGATGTTATTAGTTGCACGACCAAGACATACACCTTGTAAAGATATAAGCTTGTTTTTTGGGGCATAGATTTCCCATGCAGCGGAAGCTAGGTTCCGAGTACTACGGCTAGTACCATCAGTGAAGCCAATATAAGGTAGCGAAGACTCTGACATCTGGAAATCAAACACAATGTCACATAAGGGCAGAGACCAGATAACGTCAAAAGAAAACTAAAGTAACACACACAAAGTATGATACATAAAATACAAATACTTGTGCACAAATGACTTATGCATAGTAATTCTTCAAGTACAACCCATTCCTGGGTTCACTCAAAGGGATACCATCGTAATCAACTAGCTCATATGCTCCTTTTTCCAAAACCCGACGGACAATATAAGGACCATGCCACATTGGTTCGAATTTCCCAGCTCCTAAGACATCTCGATCCTGTTCATAGAGGAGAACAAGATCACCTTCTGAGAAAACACAAGGCTTGACATGCTTGTCATACTGCACCTTGACATGTTTCTTCTGGGCTTCTATTACTAGAGTAGCGTCACGTCGAGTTTCATCTAATCGCATCAAATACAAAAGACGTTCTTCTTTAGCAGAAGTATTGGGTAAGAGTTCGACGGCTAGCTTCAGAGAAGGTATCTCACATTCTATAGGAAGAATGGATTCCACACCATAAACTAATCGAAAGGGCGTAAACCCAGTAGCGGATTTGACAGATGTCCGATACGCCCACAATGCCGAAAACAACATTGTGTGCCAACTTGTTTTATGAATTCCTATCATCCGTCGAAGCATAGTTATGAGAACTTTGTTTATTGCTTCAACCTAGCCATTAGCTTGCGGATAATAGGGTGTTGAGTTATCATGACAAAGACCCAAATTTTTTGTAAGTTTAGACATCATAAAATTCCTAAAATGACTACCATGATCAGTAACGATAGCTTGGGGCACACCAAAACGATCTATGACGTGGTTAAAAAGAAACAAAGCTGCAGTCTTTCCAGTATTATCGAATGTCGGCATCGCCTCGGCCCATTTTGTAAAGTAATCAACAGCTACAATGATGTAACCATGCCCCCCGACCGAGTGAGGGTGACATGTCATGAAATCGATGCCCCATTTTTCAAAAGGAACAACTGAGACCACAAGATGAAGAGGAGCAGGATGTGACCATATTTTCTGATTGTAGGTCTGACAGGCATGGCATTTCTGAATGACAGTAATGCAGTCATTAAACAAATAAGGCCAAAAATATCCTGCGCGTAAGATCTTTTGGGTAGTAGCATACCCAGACATATGACCACCACATGCTCTGGAATGGCAGTCATTTAGAGCTTTCTCGGCTTCGTCGAAAGTTAAACAACGTCTAAAAACTGATTCAATTCCACGACGGTAAAGAGTATCGCCGAGGATAATGTATTGATGAGCCCAATAGCGTATACGACGTCGTTCATTACTAGACAAAGTAGGCCAGAAAGTCTGAGTTTGGAGATATATAATGATATCTCCATACCAAATATCGTCAGTGCTAATAAGGAAAAGCGATTCATCAGGTAATGAATCTACTGCTACATTTTCCGTTGCAGAGTGAGGAAAATCGCATATCAACTCAGCAAAAACTAAGGATTTCTTGGACTTGGCACGATCAAATTCCAAGTCAAACTCCTGAAGTATGACAATCCATTTGGAGTATTTTCCCCCTAGCAATTGACGTGTCAAAATATGTTACATAGGGTTGCAATGAGAAATGACTGTAGTTTTCCTTGAGAGGATATAATGCCGAAAGTGTTGAACAGCTTGAACGGCAGCCAAAGCCAGTTTTTCAACATGTTGATACTTGATTTCAGTGGGTGTGAGACTTTGACTCAAGTAATAAACAACATGTTCATCGTGCGCATCATCCTCTTGGATGAGGACCATGCCAATAGTGTACTCTGAGGCCGCAAGATAAAGGAAATAATCACGACTATAATCAGGAGGAAAGAGAAGTGGAGCTCGCGTGAGGGATAAATTCAAAGCCTCAAAATCATTGTTGGCCACGGTATCCCAAACGAACTTGGAATCTTTCTTTAATAGCCGTGTAAAACCACGAGTGATCTCAGCATAATTCGGGATGAAACAACGAAGAAATTTTTCTTTCCCCTGCAAACTTTGCAACTGGCGCAGTGTAGAAGGAGGAGGGAGATTAAGAATCGCCTCAACCGTAATAGGATCCACCCAGATTCCCTGATGTGAAATGATAAAACTGAGAAGACAGCTAGATTCTATGCAAAAAATGCATTTATGAGGATTTAAACGGATGCGATAGAATCAACAACGAACGAAAATGGCACGGAGATGAGTAGGGTGATCGAATCGATGCATAGAATGAGCTGGTAAATCATCCAAATAGGGTTGAACAATGTGCTTTATATCGTGAAAATCATAAGACATAGCACGTTGAAACGTCGCGCCAGCATTCTTAAGACCGAAGGGAAGTTTTCTATAGGCAAAAGTACCCCAAGGACAAATAAAAGAAGTTTTATGTTGGTCCTCAGTAGCGATGTTAATTTGATTATAGCTGGAGAAACCATCCATGAGAGAGAAGATTTTGCTTCCGGCACAGTCATCGACAATCTGGTTGAAAAAAGGGGTGGGAAAGTTGTCTTTTGGATAGGCTTTGTTGATATTCCTATAATCAACACATACACGAATACTGCCACCTTTCTTATCAATCAATACAGGGTTTGAGAAGTTTTTCAACCTCAAGCTTGATAACCGCTGCTTTACGTGGATGGACTGGACGAAGGCATTTCTGGACGGGTTTAGCACCGGGGTATGTATTTATCTCATGTACAACAATAGCAGGGTCGATACTTGGCATCTCTTCATAACTCTAGGTGAAAATATCACGAAATTATTTAAACAGGGAAGTATATGTGACGATCTCGTTGGAAGAACACAAAGCTCCAATATGAACATTTTCAACTATCCCAGGTTTAACGGATATATCAATGGGAATCGTGGGAGAGATATTATTGAGGTTCCCTTCGGCAAAAACATCATGTGAAGATCCGGGAACAGTCGATATGACAACAACGGTCGACGGAGTCGAAATCCATTGATAGTTTTCAAGAGTGTGTTGTTCCAGAAAGAGTATGGAACGATGATGTCCATCGTCCCAAGGGGTGTCATCCATAACGGACATGATCATCTCGTTAGTAGGAAAAATGACACGGAAAGGATCTGGAGACGACTCTTCAAAAGAGGGTGTAGAAGGGGTTGCCGATTGAATGGCATGATAAGCAGACTCAACCGGACTTAACGACATGATGTCGCCGAAACGAGTGTGATCTCCAGGGTCAGGGACTATCCAAGGGTCAGAAGACATAGGAAGTTCATGAGGTACGGCGGAGATCATATTGATAGAAGCAACGAACGGGCGTGGAACATCGGGCAGTGGAATGGGAAAGGTACCCATTAACGAAGAGTCTTTTAAAAGGCCTACACCGACATTCTCATAACCCAGCGGGGTTTTAGCTATAAACGACACGTTGCCAGTATGAGTATCGGAATTAAAGAAGGCAAGTTGGTCAACTGTAACAACCTTTCCTTGATGAGGAAAATGTACTAGATGGAAAAGTGTTGACACAACAGCGTGCATGGAATCTATCCAGCTACGACCAAGCAGAAGATTATAATCAAGAGGAGCATCGAAGACTTCCACTTCAACTTGGATTGTCTTACCTTCTAGAGTAACGGGCAATGATGGAAGAACACCGTAAGGATTAAAACCAGAGCCATTGAAGGCTTTCAAAGTATTTTGTGATTCATTTAAAGGAGGAGAGCCAATGGCTTTCCAACAAGCAAGGGACATTACACACGTAGAGGCACCCTCATCTATAACAGTTCGACAAATGTTCTTGTCAGAGACAACAACTTGAATTTGAAATGCAAGCTGAGGGGGTAACCTTGGAATGTGATCTTCCAAGTCAAAGACTATTAAATTCGTATCGGTTGGATCAATTTCGCCTATAGCTTTCAATAGAGCCTTCCTTTGTGCAAGACAAGACTGAAAAACTTCAAGGGAAAACATCGCTGAAGGTGCCTGGGCCAGATATTCCACAATGCTGTAGTTCTGGGCCGCACAAGCATGAGGATTGAAAGTCGATTTTCGAACAAAACCCTTAGGGGGTCACACGACTGTATCAAAGATTGGTCGTTCAAGATGAAGAGGACCGTTTGTAGGCGGAGTCGGTGGAGAGGGTTGTACCAAAGCAGGAGGTAAATCATCAACCTTCTCCTTAGATGGAGAATAATCTTTGGCTCTAGTTGTGATGGCAACGTTATTTTGCTTAGAATCACCAATACACATCAAAACGTATGATGTCATAGAAGTAGAGGGTTGGTCATGGATGAACAACTGAGCCTGTTGTTGAGAAGGGAAGGGTTGGGACAAAACTGCTGGCGTAGATGGTTTGGGTGTTCCTTGAAGGAACTTAGTAACTTCGACACGTCGTGGACAATCCTTCGTGTAGTGATCGTCACCATAGATAAGGAAATGGTATCATGGCTTGTGCTCATCCTGATCTTCAATAGGGGTATTTTTAGTTTTCTCTGTTTGATTTTTATTTTTACCCTCCTTATTCTTGCTTCTCCCCTTTTTAGATTTATTTTTATCGGTCGGGGTAGATTGAACGACGTTCACCTCAGAAGTTTTACCGGCGGGAGTGGCAGAAGACAGAGCATTTTGAACATTAGAAGATGTAGATTTAGGGGTTGTACTTGACACAGAATGTGAGTGGGTATGGTTAGTACCAATCACATCATCAGCTGTATGTGAGGCAGCTGGAGCAGTTGAAGTGCTGGAAGTACCAGGATGAGGTAATTCAGGTAGCAAATCGTAAAGTGTTCCCATTTGCGAATAAATGTGATCAAGATATTGAGCACAACTAATAGCTTTCTCTTCCATGAAAATGCCACCCATGGCAATGTCTTTACCAATTTCGTTCACAAAGGATTTTGTAAACCATTCAGCCAGTAACTGATCGGGAAGTTCAAGTTTGATGAGACGACGTCTCCTTCGCCACTCATGGATATGATACGATATATGAGTGCCTTTAGTCTATTTGAAGGAAGTCAAAATCCTGGTCCCGGTATCATAATGAATCGGTAACTGGTAATGTGTAAGAAAATCCATAGCTAGGGTGTTAAAATCAGAGAATAAACCTCGTGGCAATTCAATATACCACTTCGTAGCAGAACCTGTAAGGGTTCGTTGAAAAAGATGTAGACGAATAGAATCATACATGAACGAGTTGGATGAACACCATAAATGAAACATCATAACGTGATTGTTCAATTCGTCTCCCACTTTGCCATCAAATTTCAGAATGTCCGATGGAAGCTTGGCTGGGATAACAGGCCATTGGGGAGAGTGACGAATAGGATCATTTAGAATCCTAGACAAATCTGGCAAATCCAAAGTAGAAAGAAAAAGTAACTGTCTATTCACCTGTGGGTACTGGTGACCTTGGGGTAGAAGCCCTGTTGGCAAACTAGTAGGACCGTATGCAGTCTGCCCATATTGGGAAGACCCGGGCTGATGCGGTGGTGGTTGGAGAGGATAGTAATTCCAAGTATGGTAACCTTGAGTTTGAGTAGGGACCTGAGTTTGAGTATTATGAATCTGACCCCAAATAGGATTAGGTATACCTGGATATGGTTGGCCCATAGTAGGGACAGTTTGCTGCCCCCCAGCATTTTGAGAAAAGTTTTGAAGGATTTGATTCCAATACTGGGCCAATTCAGGAGGTATGTTTTGTCCAAAAGGTGAGGTTGGTCCCCCTATCGTAGATTGTGTTCCAACCGAAAATTGTGTAGCAATTGGATTATGTACGGTAAGAGGAAATGGAATCGTACCACCTTGTCCACCAACGAGAATATGCAAGTTTGGTGCAACATACGGCATAGTGCCACTAGGATTATGATTGCCAGAAGGAAATTGAGGGAGCGTCGGAATAAAACTGGGAATAGGGTGCCCAGGACCTAGAGAACCGACTGGGGTTTGCGGAGGTGTTGGATTGGAAGCATTCAACAAAGCATTCAACACATGATAACTGAGTGGTAGTGTCGGGTTGACATCAGGAATTCGCTGGGTATTGATAGGAGAAAGAGTAGCTGCAGTAATTCCGGTTTGGACACTCGTATTATTCGCGAGATGGGCCATCTCGAGAGGGAGAACAAAGTGATAAGTGGTAGTCACTGGTGTAGTTTCAGGCTTAGAAAACACCTGGGGGTTGATTTCGTAGACTGTAGGTGACTCAGTACCAAAAAGGACTCGTCGAAAATCATCTGACCAAAAAGGATCTTGGCCTACTACACCAGGAGAAGGCCCAACGGTTGATTCAGAAGATGTAACAATGGCTTCGTCAAAAGAATTTAAACGCACAAAAGTTCGTTCACCACGACGAATGCGATAGTCCTCTCTAGTATTGGTAATTCAAAAAGGTTCTAGAGAGTCAGTGGATTCTACTTGTGGTGTGGTGACAACTAGAACGTCAGTTGTTTCCCTGTGTGGTGGAGTAACCACTGGGACCTCAGTCTGATGGGGATAACCCTCAGGTGTACTAGTAGGCGAGGGTTGAGAATCATCCAGATTCTCTGGAGATAAACCTTGCATTCTACGTGAACGTCGTGGGGGAGAAATTGTAAACAAGTGACAAGCTCCGTGAAGAAATTCTTATGGTCAACTTCGATAAACAGACAACACACATTAGTAAACAAAATATAGGAAGCAATCACCAGACAAACAAGACCTTCTAATATCGAAGCCACTAGTTGGTGATGAAATCCAACGTCGCAACAACAAGATGAGAAGGGGTGGGCCTAGGATGGAAAATTTACATTGATGACCTGCTTAACAGACTTACACCCTGGTGCAAGCTCCCACACATAATCATGGGTATACCCTCCAAGGAGCCCGAGTGAGTTTGATCAACATCAATTTTAGGTACCGTGAAGACTTTCCCCTCCACAGTCACCTTGGGTAAGAACCTAGAGAGATAGGCCACTAAGGTCACCAAAAACAACAATACAGCCTGAGGGAACAGTCGACAGTCTGATCCACACGCAAGGGCAGGGTATCTAGCCCGAAATCAACTCAAAAGGCTTCCACTCATCATTGTGGGTATACCTCCGAGTGACCCCCGTAATACATGCAATCTCTACACTGATGTCAACAAAGCAGGGTGAGTAACTCTACCAACACCAATGCGACCTAGTGCTTGACCCTTGTGTTAGAAGGGCTTCCCAGGACAATATGTTGCAAATGGAATTTAACACTCCCTAACTCAAGATGCTATTGTGTGTTTTGAGATTTTGGAGAGTGTGTCTCTCTTCCTACTCCAAAGCACTAGCCTAGCTAAATGTTGGTGTAAAAGAGCCCTAGAAAAGAGTAAATAGATAAATTTTAAGATTACGCAATGCTTTTAAAAGCTGTTGTTTACTCAAAGGTAACAGAAATGAAACTCATGTTGTATGACTCTGACCCAATAATGCAAGGATGAGAATGAAATGTATCACTTTTCGTTCAATGAATCCTATGTATGGGAGAGAGGGAGAAAGTTTTCCAAATCAACCCTGAACTACAATGCACAATTTCCTTTCAAATGTCAATTCAAACAATCATTCATCAAATGAAAATGCTCTATGTGTCTTTTTCAAATACGTCAACAATCTCTAAAATTTGATTTTTCAATGTTTTCTAAAAGACAAAAACAATTTTTTGAAAGAAAATCTAATTGTTCACTTTCCAAAAAGAACTCTCACTAAACCAATGAGAGAGAAGAAAATCAAATCATAAAGAACCAAGCAATAACAACCCAATCAACTCTTTCAATGAAAGCAAAAATAAAGAGCAAACCAATGAGTCTTCTCAATGCAAATGAAAATGTTCTTTCAAACCATAAACAAATAAGAAAACCAAGTAAACTTAACTTTCCACCAATCACTAGATCTCAACAAATCAAACACATTCAGAATCTGAAGTCAGAGAGAATGGTGTTGCCAGAAGAGTCGAGAAATGAAATTCAAGTCACAAAGGACAAGAAAAGTCTTAAAACCCTAAAACTATTCAAGCATGCAAACTAAAGAAAGAAATATATCAATCAGAGATCCAATAAACTTATAAGAGGTAATTCAACTGATCTGAGCAGTCAGAAAAACCAAAACTCAATTTCAAAATTTTGAAAAATAGTGTTCACAGGTAAGCAATATAACACAGTGCGAGAATCTATGATTCTTGCAGGAAACCTTTGAGCAAGGTGCGAGGACCTCACACTGAACCCTATGAGCAGGGTGCGAACCTAACCAGTTCTCACAGGCTGCAGTGAATTGTAGTGCGAGAAGTCCTGAACATAACAAAAATTTTGAAAATTGAAGTAAAATTTCAAAAAAAATTCTAGACTCAGAAAGTCTATCAGGATATCTTGAAGACTCAGAGACTAATAAGACAGGAGAAAAATGAAACCAGAGAAAATGTCCATAGAAAAACACAAAAAGCCACCAAGAAAATGGGATTGTTCCCCAGTGGAGTCGCCGATTTTGTTTTAGGATTAATCTGTAAGTGCAGACACAAACCGATCTCCCTAGATCCACCTGGATCTAGAACAAAGTAGGACAGAATAATACTCTTTCCCTAGATTTAGACTATTGAATGAACTAGGAGGCAAGAATCATGAACATACCTTGTGATCGCTTCCTTTGGTCTTTGTTGTTCCAGCTTCGCTCCAATGCTCTTGTACAGTCAAGACCATAACAATAAAAACCAATCGAAGTGAAGACAACTCAACATATTCAATAATCAATCTAAGTATATGATCAAGGAGTTATACAATAAAGTGACATTAGCTTTATGGGAAAGAGACATATTACTGTATTAAATTGATAGAAAGAAATGAATAAAACCTGAGCCTTGATGTTGCAAACCTCCTTTCGATGGCTCCTGGCTCTGACACAAACACTCGCTCACTTGTATGAAGAATATCAACCACTTTTGATAACCTTGCTGGAGTTCTTGGCTACTGTAGCATCAGTCCTTCACACAGTCATTCACTAATTCTCCAATAAATCTCTTGCTAGTTTGATTCTAACCTTTTCCATGAGAATCCCCTTATTTTATAGGAGAGAATGAATTATTTACTTGGATAGGAATGATCCCAAAATATCAGGAAAGCCAGTACTTAGATAACCATTCAAATGCCATCTCATCCTTCTAGAAGATTCCCTTCTAGAAGCTTCAAGAATTCATCCTTTTCTCTTCTTTAGAAGGTGTTCGCACCCTAGTAGTTAGACACAGTGTGAACTTCTCACACCCTGGCTTAAGGCAACTTGCAAGAATCATGCATTCTCGCAGGCAAATGCATTGGTAGCCTGCGAACCTTCCTCAAAACTGTGATTTATGGAAAGAGATGAAGGTAACTTTTCTCAGGAGAAAGTTCTAATGAGGAACCTGAATACACCATCATCAATACATCATCATGATGACCAAGATTATGGATAACAACTGGATGACTGAAACCCTAGCTGGTTTGGCCCTCATGAAGGAGGCCTCCAAATGATATGAAACTCTCCAAGAATATAGATCGAGATATGAGAATACCGTGGGAGAAGTTTCAGACTCAGATGTCAAGCAAATCTCTCTAGATCTGAGTTTTACTGAATCACAGGACGTCCCCTATGGCTCCAAGATGTCCCAATCTGCAGACAAATGTAGAATGATGATAACCCTCCAGAAAATCCCTCAAACTAATGGTCCTGCCCCTGCAAACAAAACCCAACTGTCGGAATGGCCCCAGGCCCTTAGGATAACCTGGATCGTACCTCCCTCTAGATGATGGTGCGCCCTTGCTGGAAACACAAGAACAGTACGACCTGCTACCTTCTGAAGCACTAGATGGAGATGGGATGAGAATAGAATGGTGTGGAGGAGTCTTTCATCCCCGAGGCCAAGCTGCAGAACAAGGTGAGTGGATATTTCACCATTGAGTTTCTCACAAGGGTTTGTACAACAAAACCCCCAAACTGAATGCTCAAGAGAAATAACAAATGCTAATCCAAAACCAGAATGAGTAATAGGTGCAACCCGGCCTCTTACTTATACTTTTCCTTCTAATTCTCTGTTGAGTTAGGTTAACTCCCAGGGTTAATCTTCTATTCTTCTATTGAGTTATCTTTTACTCCTTTATCCTTTTCTTTTCTTAAGTCAACTTAAAAATATAACTTTTAACTTCTTGACTTTCCACCCCAGTGTGAGACTATGACCTAGTGGGGGTGCCCAAGCCACTGAGTCTCATCACCTCTCTAATAGGTGGGGGACATTACAGTCTCCCCTACTTGAAATTGATTGTCCTCAAGCAATTCCAAACCTGATTCTCTAACCATGTGCTCCTACTCCCAAGTGGCATCCTCAATGGGTAAATCCTTCCACCTAATCAGATACTCCTTGATACTTCGGTTTCAGAGCCTCTTCTCTCTGACTTCTAACACCTCCTCTGGAGTAAACAAAAGCTGTCCCTCCTCATCCATGGGAGGTAATTCCTCAATAGGCCTGACGTGTTGACTGAGGGATTTCTTAAGGCATGAGACATGGAAGACATTGTGAATTTTTCTACCTTGTGGAAGCTCCAGCTCATAAGCTACTGCTCCTATCCTCTTGCTGACTCTGTAAGGTACAAAGAAACATGGCTGCAGTTTCTCTGCTTCGCTTCTTTTAATGGAGGCCTGCCTCTATGGTTGCAACCTCAAATAGACTAAATCGCCAACCTCAAAGGTAAGATCAACTCTGTGCTTGTCTTCTTGGACCTTTTACTGGTTTTGTGCCCTCTGTAAATGATCCTTCAATTCCCTGAAAATGTCTTGGCTATGCTGTATCCAATCCTGTACCATCGGAGCCCTGTTGTCACCAAATGCAATCTACACAAACGATAAAGGATCATAGCTATATAAATCTCTGAAGGGTGACATGAAAATGGACATATGTTGGGTGGTGTTGTAGCAATATTCTCCCAAATGTAACCATCTGACCCATGCTTTCTGTTGTCCTACTACGTAGTTTCTGAGGTAACCTTCCACCCATTTGTTGACTATCTCAGTCTGACCATCCATCTGAGGGTGATAGCTAGTACTAGGAGTCAATGCCGTACCCACTAATCTGAACAACTCCTGCCAAAATGTACTCATGAATCTGCTATCCCTGTCACTGATGATGGTTTTGGGTAGGCCGTGTAGTCTGAACACCTCTCTGAAAAATAATTCGGCCACCTGTGTTGCACTGAAGTCCGTGGCTATGGGAAAAAAGTGTGCAAACTTCGTCAACCTGTCTACCACCACAAAAATGCAATCTTTCCCCTGTGCTCTGGGCAACCCGGTGATGAAATCCATGGATATACTTTCCCACTTGTGCTCTGGAATAGGTAGGGGCTGCAACAGTCCTGCAGGGTGCGTGTGCTCATCCTTGTTTTCTTGGCATGTAGTGCATTCTTTGACATGCTTCATCACTTATTCCTTGAGGCCTTTCCATGAAAACCTCTCTCTCAACTGCCTATACGTATTACTGATGCCCTGATGCCCTGCTACTAGTGAGTTATGACATGCTTGCAGGATCTTAGCTTTGAGAGCTGATCCAGGAACTAAAAATATCCAGCCTTTCTAATAGATGAGCTCATTTATGACCCTGAAGTTGTCATCCTATATTTTCCTGTCCAATAGTGGACAAGCGAACTGATCCTTTGCATATTCCACTATCAAGTGTTCCTTCCAGTCGACTGACATACCATACATGGCAAAAATGGATGGCCTTCTTGATAATGCATCAACCACTGCGTTGTTCTTCCCTTTGACGAATTCAATGTCAAAGTCATAGGCTTGTATTTTGATTACCCATTTTTGTTGTCTTTCATTCAAATCCTTCTACTCCAATAGATATTTAAGACTGTTATGGTCTGCTTTGACCACAAACCTTGCACCTACCAAATATTACCTGAATTTGGCTAGTGCATGCATGATAGCCATCATTTCTTTGTTGTAAATGTTGTAAAGTAGTTTAGGACCCCTGAGTTTTCGGCTTTCATAGGCAAGGGGGTGCCTGTTCTGCATCAACACGGCCCCTATACCTTCCCTCGAGGCATCCCACTCCAAAGTGAAGGGTATGCCGAAACCAGAAAGAGCTAGAATTGGGCAGGTGCTCATGACCTCTTTCATTTTCTCCATCATGACTTGGGCCTCATCGTTCCATTTGAAGGACCCCTTTTTGGTCAGGTCAGTCAAGGGTGTGCACAGTTGAGAAAACCCTTTGACAAATTTCCTATAGTATGTGAATAGGCCCAGGAATCCCCTCAGTTCTATGAGTGTTTTCAGAGTAGGCCATTCCCTAATGGCTGTTATTTTCTCCTGGTGTACCTGTACCCCTTTTTCCCCTATGATGTGTCCCAAGTAAAGAACTTCTGTCATTCCAAACTCACACTTGGATTCCTTGGCGTATAGTTTTTGTTCTTCCATGATTGATAGGATTTGGTCCACATGTCGAAGGTGTTCCTCCTAGGTCTTGCTATAAATGAGCAAGTCACCAAAGAATACCAACAAGTGTTTCCTCAGCTGTTTGTTGAACACATGGTTCATGCAAGATTGAAATGTGGTCGGGGCATTGGTTAACCCAAAGGGCATCACCAAAAACTTGTAATGGTCGTAGTGACACCTAAAGGCTATTTTTGAGATGTCATCCTCCCTCATCTTGATTTGATGGTAGCCCGAGTGAAGATTAATTTTTGTGAAATATATAGCTCCATGCAGCTCATCCAGTAACTCATCAATCCTAGGTATGGGGTACCTATTTTTTATCATCTTTTTATTCAAATCCCGTAAGTCAATGCACATTCTCATCATTCCATCCTTCTTCTTCACCAAAACTACTGACAAAGCAAATGGGCTTGAACTAGGTCTGATGTGTCCCATGTCTAGAAGCTCCTTGATGGCCTTCTCTATCTCATATTTATACTTCATGGGATGCCTATAGGGTGTGGTGATAACAGGGTTAGCCCCTGCTTTTAGCTCAATGATGTGCTCAAACCCCCTGTCTGGTGGCACACTTGGAGGAATCGGCCCAAACACTTTCTGGTGCTTGTCAAGGATTTTTTTGATCTCTGGTGTGTAATTCACCTTTCCCTTCTCATCCACCTATGTTGAGACCTTACATTCCGTTATGTATACAATTTCTTCCCTTCTAAAGATGGCTTCCATCCTCTTGGCCGTGACCACTCTGGAAGAGTTACCTGTCATGCCTATGATGTTAGGATATTTAGACACTTAGGAGTTAGTTAAGATCTACTTGGTCTAATATGTCGTTAGGTAAAAGTGTGTTTCTTTAGTATGCATTAGTATGCATTTGTAGTTAGGCAATCCGACGGTCACGATATGTTCCCGACATAGAGTGATCTGACGGTTCAT
>JASDQU010254879.1:0-11132 GCA_032191745.1 Picea mariana | reverse complement strand
TATATATATATAATGATGTATATACCTCAATTTTTTGATTTTTCTCTCAAATTGAGGATTTCAAAAATTAAGTGAACATCATTAATGATGTGTATATTTAAAACTGACCTCCACCATATTTACCATATTTGTTTTGAGAAAGTTTTCAAATATCCACATTATTATTATTATTATTATTATTATTATTATTATTATTATTATTATTATTTTGTAATGAAAAAATGATTATTATTTGTTTTTATAATGAATGATTATTATTATTTATAATCGATATTTGATCATGAAAAAACTATAACAATGGTATTATTATTTTATTTATAATTAAAAAATGTTGATGACAAATTGTATGTCTGTTCATAACGAATCATATGTTTGTAAACATTATTTACCTCTATAAACATTGTGCAAACATTATACATCCATAGCCACAAAGTAATAAGAGTAATTATCCCTGTTATGCACCCAAAACCACATAGTAACATCTGCCCATTCCTTCCAAAAATTGTTGAGTTGTAAACGCTGCCACTGAAGTCCTAATTACCATCCATGAACTTTCCTATCCACCCAATGGTATTACAAGAAGAGCCTAGTGATAAATTATATCTAATTCAAACACCTGATCCATAAACTCCAATATATCAGAACACACCTCAACATCCAGAGTTCCCTAACTCTTTATTCACTGTGTAGGCTATAAATTAAAAATAGAACTTATTTCTTAAGCATTAGATACATTAAAGTATTAGATTTTACTAGAGAAATGACCCGATGATGAAACCTGGTATATTTATTGATGGTATTGGATCCATGCACGCTACCGTGTGAATCCTTTCCATTACATGCAATCTATTTACCTTCATCAATCAATTTCTTTTTATTTCTCAAATCAGAGTAACCAGTGACCGGAGAGTCCATGATAAGTATAGTTAGGGCCATGAACATGGCTACAAACCTAGGAAATGGGAAATTGTGCCTAGATGAGGATTCATTAGTAGGATATTCAAAGGCATCATGAAGAACTTGAACCAAGAAAGTTGCAAGAAAAATACCTGCAAAAAAATCCCTAATAAAAAAGAATGTGTTTCTATCGGGCCCATGAGAAGTGAAGGTTTGACCTAAGAGGGACAAACACACCCCAATGGTAATCCCCACAATAATAGAATCAATTGGTCCAATTTTCACATAGAGAGTAATTGTAGCAACCTGTTGATGCTCAAAGTTGACCATCAACATTTTTGGTGCTAGAAGGAGGGACAAACTAACAAGCTGGTCCATGGAGTCCTTTGTTTTTAATTCTTTTTATTTTCAATGGATCCTTCCCAAAATCCTATTTGGATATGTATTTCAGGATGAACATATTGTACTACTCCATTAAAGATAGTTAATCTCTTTTCAGAGAATGAGTTCGATGGTGAGAGTGAAATTACTACATATGAAAATATTGATCAATTTATTCAAAATTGTATTTCTCATTATATAACTCACAAAGGTGTTATGTGCAGGATTTTCACCCTAACTTTCGAAGGCCGTGTTAAGAAGTCATGTGAAACATTACCAGTCACATCCATTCATTATTTGGAACAATTTGTAAATGAATTTTTATTTTCTTTTGAGATCTATGACTATGATATATTATGCAGTGAAGTTAATGATTTTAGGATAAAATCAAATGAATCAATAGACGAATTTACTACAAGATTTATTCATATATATTGCAGATTTCCTTTAAATGATTTTCCTTATATTAGTGAATGGTTTCAACATGTTTCTCTTTTATTGGAACACGATCAATCTGAATCTTGCATTGATACTGATTCACAGATTAACTTAAAGGATTTAGAAGTTGTAGATGAACATCAATTTTCATCAACTTTATTCACTTTGATAGATGTATTTTAATAGGAACATGATATGATCCAGATTTAGGAGAAGAACGAATTGATTAATAGACTAAATACAATAAAAAAGAGATATGGAGAACAACAAAGATATCCAATGAACAATATCTTCTATTGAATAAATGAAATAGACTGAAACTGTAAAACTGCAGATCTGAAACACTTGCTCGAATGGTGGTAGTTATCTATTAGAAGAGATGTGGCTGCCACACACATCCATCTGAGTAGAATGATTACAATGAGGCTCCATAGACATTTTTAACATTACTAATGAATTTCAAAACCCTAAACATCCAAAAATCTATCTCTAGGATATAAACAACGAAAAGTTATGTGGGCCCCTATGGGTAAGTTGGTACCTCAACTTCCCGGGGTCGTAAATTTTGCATACGACCTTTGTTTTAGGTTCCTGATAGCCCGTTGGAAAGGTATTTTCGAGAACTACGCATCACACTGTCAAACTTTGACTCCATCTATAGTTTGACTATAACGAGCCAAAAAAACATTGTTTAGGGTCCCAAAACGACCCTAGAAGTACATAAAGATGTGCTGACATGAAAAAATACAAAATAAGCTAGTTGGATTAGGTGGGAGGCCACCAGTATCCAACTAGAAGATGTGTAGGGCTTCCGATAGCCTCGAAAGTGTAGAACCCACAATTACAAAGAAGTACAAAATAACATGTTGAACTAAAAACTGTCAAGAGGAGCCATTTGGAATAGGTGGGTGGCCACCAATATCCACCTGGATCATTCCTCCCCCCTTAGTAATAAATGATATCCATTGTGTTGAGTTACCCCATCAGGTGAGGAAACGTCTATTGAATTTTTCCCCGGGTGAGCCACTTTCCTTGGTGGAGGAACTGCCCTACCTTGACAACCCGATAAAGTTGGATCCTCTACTGGAAAGTGCCCTTGACCTGTGTGTCCACTATCTGATCAGTGGATTCTTGTTCCATGCATTCATGGTTGAGCTTTGTTGGTGTCAACTATTTTGTGATCTCTGAGGTGTCCAATAATGGGGGAAAATATGGCCGAAGGAGGTCCACATTGATCATTAGGTGCAAGCCAAGGAAGGGTGGAGTGTTGAGATCAAAATAATTACTGACCACGATCTTGGTGATAGTGTAAGGCCCATAACGAAGTGGGCAGAGATTTCGATGGGACCCTATAAGATTCTCTTTCTGCAAATGTAACCAGAACTTGTCGCTAACCTAAAACTGATGCGGTACCCTGTGTTGATCATGGCGTTGCTTGTACTTAGAATTGGCTTTCTGCAAAATCTTATGGACCTGTTGGCGGATGTGCTGAATCAAATCAATGAATTTGGTGGATTTGTTGGTATTAGAATGAACATGGGAAGAGTATGTCTGTGTGGTTGCAAGAGGTAGTGCAACATCAATGGGACCTAAGGGTTGGAATCCCAACCTCACCTGAAATGGGCTATGGTCGGTGGAGCTATGGAGAGCCATGTTGTAACTGTGTTGAACATAGGGGAGAATATCATCCCATGTACGTGGATTATTAGAGTTCTAGATGCATAGGATGTGCACAATCATCCGATTGAGGACCTTTGTTTGGTTGTTTATTTGGGGGTGGAAAGTAGTGGATTTAATGAGTTTGGTGTCCAATAGTGACCAAATACTCGACCAAAATGTGCTGAGGAACCTGCTATCTTGGTTGGAGATGATGGTTTGTGGTATCCAAAAATGGAACCAAACTCATTCGAAGAAGAGCTTGGCAGTATCTGCCAT
The DNA here is from genome assembly GCA_032191745.1 of Picea mariana. Lineage (NCBI taxonomy): Eukaryota > Viridiplantae > Streptophyta > Pinopsida > Pinales > Pinaceae > Picea > Picea mariana. The sequence continues at coordinate 7,481 of JASDQU010254879.1, read as the reverse complement.
TGTGATGTTCTTCTTGCAGGATGTGACGATGGCCATCTTTAAAAAATGATCATCAACCACAAATACACAATCGTGGTCTTTCTTGGTGGAAGGAAGGCCAGACATGTAATCCATCGAGATGGATTCTCAAGGCTTCTCTGGGGTATAAAGATGGGTGTATAAGCCTTGCTTCTTGATGGATGTCTTGGAAATGGCACAGGAAGTGCAAGATCTGATATACTTGCTGACGTCCTGGAGAAGTTTTGGCCAATAAAAATGTTTCTATAGAACAACTATAGTTTTCTCCATGCCAAAATGTCCTGCCATCTGACTGTAGTGGGATTCCCAAATCATCTTTGCATGCTTGCTTGCAAGAACAAAGAGATGGCCCAGATGGCATAACAGTCCGTCTTGATTTATAAAATAGGTGACATTCCTGCCTCTACCCAAGAGATGATAGGTGGTGGAGAAGTCCAGATCTTGCTGATAAAATTGGGGTCACTCAGATGCCTCATGTCCACATGAATGTAGCATAGTGGTGAGTGCAGCCATGAGAGGTCTAATGAGGCAGTCAATGACACGATTTGTGGTCCCTGTCTTATACTTGATGTTGAGATGGAACTGCTGTAGGTATGTGGACCACTTATGATGGCAGTCGTTCTACAACTTCCCCTGTGTCTGTAGGAACTGTAGAGGCTTGCGATTAATGTGGATGATCGTCTCCTTTCCCATAACGTAATGTTTCCATTGATGACAGGATTGTACAATGGAATACATTTCCTTGTCATAGGTGGGGTATTTCCAGACATTATCTAAGAGTGTCTCATTATGGTATGCCATCAGATGACCATGCTGAGTGAGAACTGTGCCTACAACATAGTCAGATGCATTCGTCTCAATCTCAAACAGTTTTTGCAGATTGAGAAAGGAGAGTATTGGAGCTGAGCACAAACATTGCTTCATATCATCAAATGCTCGTTGTTGTTCCTTCCCCCACACGAAATTTTCCTTGCCACTCCCCTTGGTCACTTGGGTGAGGGCCCGTGCAATATGGGAGAATCCCAACATGAATCGTCGGTAGAAGTTGGCTAGTCACGAATGACTTGGATCTTAGTTGGATAAATATGTACCCCATGCTCATCAACAATGTAGGCCAGGTGTTTGACCCTGTGTAAAGCATGTGCATACAGAGCCTCATAAAAATAAAAATAAATATAGAAATTCTATCTTATTTACTTCTATATTTACTGTTCCAGCATAATAATAATGTTCAACAGAATAAAAATGAATAGCATAATAATGAGCAACAACAACATAATAATGAACAACATCCTATTGAGCATAATGAACAACAACAACATAATAATGAGCATGAGGTATTTATCTAAACTTGATGTTGAACTTGAAGCTGATGAATCCTGCCCAAACTGAGTAACCTCCTAGCCAACTAGGAACAGCCTCTTCGGCTCCCTAGCCCCAGGAATCCTTATGGTTTCCTGGCCCCCGAGCCCAAAATTCCCAGGAACACGTACCCTTGTGAGAGTCCTCAAGCAAACTATAAGAAAAACTGATGCAGTCCAAACTGTTTTCTCCCTTCTCCCTCTCCAAATTTCTCACCTTTTCATAAACTGAAAATATCACTCAACCTAAAAGAGATCCCCCTTAAACTAATATTTATTAAACTAAATTTATTATTCATGATTATTAAAGAATTAATAGGGTTGTTACACCCCGTTCATGCCAAAGGAGAATTTTTCCAAGTTGGCATATAGCTTTTGTTGTCACACAGTGCTCAAAACCCGTTGAATATACTGCATGTGTTCCTCCCAAGTTCTATTGAATATGAGGATGTCATCAAAATATACCACCACAAAATAGTTGGTGAAGGGTCTCAATAAATCATCCGTCAACCTCATGAAAGTGGTTGGTGCATTTTTTAAGTCAAAGGGCATGACCAACCATTCAAAGAGACCTTCTTTAGATTTGAAAGTTGTCTTCCATACATTAGTTTCTTCGATGGGAAATTGGTGGTAACCATACTTTAGCTCAATATTGTTGAATAAATTTCCCCCCTTGGGTTGGTCAAGAAGGTCATCAATCTTGGGAATTGGGTATCAATTCTTGACTGTGATTTTGTTTAATGCTCTGTAATCAATGCAGAGTCTCCAGGTCTCGCCCTTCTTCTGCACCAGTACAATCGGGCTTCCTCAAGGGGGGGAGTTGGGTCTGATGTGCCCCTTTTGAAGAATATCTTAGATCTGATGCTTGATTTCATCATTTCCCATCAGCGAGCGATGATAGACTGGTCCATTAGGAAAAGGTGCACCGAGAGTTAGATCAATTGGATGCTTGAATTGGCAGTGTGTCAGTACCTTGGTGGGTGAGGAGAAGATGTATTTTTAGTCTTCCACGATCTCGTCCACTTGCTTTTTCTGCAAAGAGAGGCTTTGTGTAGAGGCCACAGATGTGGAAACAACTTTCTTCTTATTGTGAGCACAGATAAAAAAGAAGATGAAATTCCCCGTTTGTGAAATGACCTTACTGCATTGCTTAGCAGAGATTAATGAAATAGTGGCAGACGAATCTACTTCTAGTATCTTGTACAATTGTCTACCCAAAATAATAATAACACTGCGAGGTCTAGACTCATACACAACATGACGCTTCCACAAATATGGTTTTCCTAAGATAAAATCACAAATTTCAAGGGGATTAATATCACACAATACCTCGTGATATTAATATGGTTGTTCTTCTGACTGTCGCTATTGAAAATGAAATGAGGCAGAGCCCCCTTTACCCACATATGTGAGTGAAAGATGCGTTCCCCTTCCTCTGGCTCTTCTGGTTCACTTGGATGGACTTTGGTGGTAGTGATAGTGGCACTAGTTTCAACATAGATAATCTACTTCCCTCCTTCTGGATTTGATTTGGAGTCAGAATCGACCTCTGACTCGGAAGCCTTCATCTCAACCACGAGTGACTGCTTGGAGTGACATTCTTCAGTGTTGTGCCAAGGGATTTTATGGTATTCACACCATTTCCTCGTGTCCTTCTTCGTCTTCTCATTGCCCTTCTTGTGTTGCGACTTCGACTGGTTGTCCAGAGAGTGGCCATATTTTCTCTATCCCTTGTTGTGTAGGTTGGGGATGCCTTTTCCTTGCTTTGGATGTGAGGAGTTTGCAGATCTAAACTCTCTCCTCTTCTGCTTAAATTTATGCTCAATCTTGACAACATATCTATAAGTCATACCCAATGAGGCGATGTCTAGAAACTCCATTTCTATTTGAATGTATATATGCAAACATGAGCGGTATTTGAGCACTAGATGTCGCTCAAAGTATTTGATACCCAATTTGGTGCACAGGGCATGGAAAATATTGGTGAAATATGGTATTGTCTGGTCCCTTTCCTAACGCAGGGTGGTACATCTAATGTACTGGTCCTTGTGGCTTCCAACATGGTAGTACTTTTCTTTAATGGAATCCCGGAAGGAATCTCATGTAGGGGAAACCACAAATATTGCAGATTCCTCTATGGCCCTTTTCTCAGAGTAAGTATCTGACTAGTACTTAACATGGGGGATGGCCTTGAGGAGTGAAAAAGTAATATTTTCCCTATCGGAAAAATTATGGACTGAAAAATACCCTTCGAGCAGATTCAACCTTTTATCTACAACATCTGCATATATAATAATGGAATATCAAAATTTACCTACACCTTGAAGGGGGTTTCTTGGTCGCTTGATGAAGATGCTTCTCCTATGGGCAGTCGTGGAATGATCTGCGCAAATTTTTCCATCATTTCATTCCTTTTTCGTGCAAGGGATTCCTAGAACAACATTTTGAAAGGATATACCTCTCCATCATATTTCTTTTTGTCCCCCATGGGTTGTTATCATGCTCGGTGTGGATGATCTTGCAATGGATCGATTGGTTTGAGTCCCAACTTCTTGTACCCAGATCTTGTCGGGGACAAGCACACAGAAAAATAAATGAAGAGAAGACTGCTATGATACCACTTATTCAGATTTAGGAGCAGAACGAACTGATTAACATATGAAATACAATAAACAAAAAGGTATGGAGAACAACACAGATTTAACTAGTGAACAATATCTTCTATTGAATAAATGAAATGGGATGAAACTATAAAACTGTAGAACTAAAACACTTGCTCGAATGGTGGTAGCTATCTCTAAGAAGAGATGTGGATGATACGCGTCCGTCTGAGAATAATTATTACAATGAGGCTCTAGAGGCCTTTTTAACATTACTCATGAATTCCAAAACTCTAGACATCCAAAAACCTAACCCTAAGAGATGAACCGCCAAAAGTTATGTGGGATCCTATGGGTAAGTTGGTACCTCAACTTCCTGGGGTCGTAAATTTTGCATAAAACCTTTGTTTTAGGCGCGTGATATCCCGTTGAAAAGGTATTTTCAAGAACTACGCATTACGTAGTCAACATTTGAATTTGTTTATAGTTTGACTTTGGCAATCCAAAAAAACACTGTTTAGGGCCCCAAAACGACCCTAGAAGTACAAAAAGATGTTCGTACATGAAAACATACAAAATTAGATAGTTGGATTAGGTGGGAGGCCACCAGTATCCACCTGGAAGATGTGTAGGGATTCAAACAACCTTGGAAGTGTAGAACCCACAATTACAAATAAGTACAGAAGAACGTGCTGAACTAAAAATTGTCAAGAGGAACCAGTTGGAATAGGTGGGTGGCCACCAATATCCACCTGGATCATGAAATTTCGAAAGAAGTATATATAAGTTTTGATTGTTCTTCTCCATCAACATCTTCTTTAATTTTGAATACAGGTGAACAAAGTTGTCATATCTTAGAAAATACTACATCTATCTTAACAAAGAAAGAGATTCAATCTGAAAGTTGTGCTATTAATATGGAACAATTTTCTCATAGATTGATTGATGATAATCAATATGAATTTATGGGAGATTCTATTATTGATCACTCTACTCATTCTCCATCAAAATCAATTTTTGACTCTTCCCATTTTGATAAATATTTTGATATGCTCTTATCTTTACATTTTAATAATGAATATAAATTTGTTTTGAATAATGCTTTATGTTCAATAGAGCATATCATGAATATTAATTAATTTATGATAGCATAAGAGACTAATACACAATGTTCAAAATTGAAACCAATTATAGATATCCTAATAGAAGCATAATTGCCATTTGAAAAAGTTGTTTCTTTAAGAGATGCCTTTCATTTCATTTCTTCTTATTATTATTCCTTGTATCTTGATGTATTCGATGGTTGTGCTTCACATGTAGTCATTCCAAATTATTTGGAATCTAATTCTACATGGCGAAAATTTAATAAGGTGCAAGATGGAAATAATCTATATTTAGTAGATGAAAAGAATACGACTCCTAGATAAAAAGAATACGACTCCTTCCCATGAATCTTTTGATATAATTCCTTATACATCTTCTACATGGGAGGAGGGAAATTCTACAATAAACATATTTCACAAAATATATTTATTGATTCACCTATTTTTGTGATCAATGAAGAATCTTCTTGTCATAATCAAGCAAGTAAAAACTTTAATCAATCAAATGATGTTAATGTCCACTATCCCAATAACAATGATTTGGCTTATTCAAGGAATGATGATAATTTATACACATGATTTGATCTTATTGAGTCATCACACATTGGTTATTTAAATTTCAAGTTTAGGGAAACATATCAAGAAAAAGAGACACATCATTTTCAACCAATGGCTATTTCTAATTCTCGTGATCTTGTTTCAATCTCTGAAATTAATCATGTTAAGATTCTTCCACAAGATATTGTTCATATCAATTTTGATCATGATCATCACTCATCTATAGATTCCTTCCAACTTTTCTTCAGTACTCATTGTATATATCATGATACAATAAAAGCTTAGTTAGAGAAATCTTTTCATGAAAATTTTCGTGTAAATATTAGTGTTCTTTTCTTGTCCATTTTTAATGCTTCATGTAACTTATTATTGTTTCATTTATTGTTTCTAATTTGTAATGTACATATGTTTGCAGATTTAAAACACTATAACTGGCTACATTAGAAATTTGATTTTACATAATTTTTATTGTTAATATAGATTAGAATAGATTAGAAGTAGTTTTGTTTGTTTTTTTAAAGTAAATTATCTTTCTTTTATTCACTCAAATAGTGCATTTATGATGAGATGCGTCATACTCAAGTTGGAGTCACGTTAGAAAAACATACATTCAAGGAAGTTTTCCTTACATATATTCTGTCGTGATTATTCTTCATTCTTGATATTCTTGATCATGATTACATTTATTAAACATCACTACTTTTATGAGTGAATCATTACAAGAAATTTGATATAAGATGTTTAATACAATATGTTTTTCAAAATATGAAAGAAAGAATCTTTAAGGAAATCATTAAAAAAATTTGATATAAGATGTTTTTAATACAATATGTTTTTCAAAATATGAAAGAAAGAATCTTTAACGAGAATAAGATGCAAGAGAGGTTGATATTTCATTACACATTAATTTATATTCAAAATACTTTATATTCTTTTCACATTAATTTATATTCAAAATACTTTATATTCTTTTAATGTGTAATTTATTTGTTATGCTTCTCCGATTTTAATGTCATAACTGTACTTTATTTTAGGATTTATCTTACATTTCTTATGTTATCTATTTTAAATAAAAACTTTATTAACAACATTCCATGCAAAAATGAATCTATCACAATCTTAATTTAAAAGAAACAATTTATTAACATACCATTTAACATATTTAAAAGGGATAAAAGTTTAAATTTACAATTCAACATATCCCTCACGATTACAATATTTGTTTACACATTTTTCTTTGTTCGGATTTTGTTATTTTCAAATTATCTTTATTTGAGGTCATTTTATTTTATTTTTTATTTTTTAAATTATATATATATATATATATATATATATATATATATATATATATATATATATATATATAAAATTTAAATTAAGATGGTGATAGATTTATTTTTGCATGAAATGTCGTTAAAAAAGTTTTTATTTAAAACAAATAATATAAGAAAAGTAAGATAAATCCTAAAATAAAGTACAGTCATGCCATTAAAATTGGAAAAGCATAACAAATAAATTACACATTAAAAGAATATAAAGTATTTTAATTTCGAAGATTATATATCTAGGGTTTTGAACAAGAATAATACTTATTTGTTTATTTATCTTTTAGGACATATTTTATTTCTAAGATTATAGAAGTAAAAGTTGATTTCAGAGATAAAGTCAATCCTTAATAATAATTGTTACATCTTTTTTCTCTTCTTTTCAATATGAGCACTCCACCACCTATTCCAAAAACTCACCCTAACAAGGGGAGGCCCCCCAAAATCACCCTAGAGATCCTTTACGATTATAGGAATCAGTAGAAAAAAAAAGAGAAGAGAGAGATGCCAAAATCC
>JASDQU010254878.1:16131-30804 GCA_032191745.1 Picea mariana | reverse complement strand
ATGTGACTAAAGAATGTCCATCATTTCCCAATTTATTAGCCATCTATAGGAGTGGAGATCTTGGGGAGTCTTCTTATTCACCTAGGAGGCCATGGAAGCCTAGGAATCAACCCACATGCCCAGATCTATAGTCTCAAGTTCCACCCTATTATCAACAACAACAATAGTGGAACTCACTAGGTTGGAAAAATTGGTCTACTCAGTACCAACATCCTTGATTTCAAGGATGGAGAGGAGGAAATAACCAAGGAAACTGTCAAGCTCCACCTATCCCTATGTCCAACCATAATTATCATCATTTCCCACCGAACACTCCACAACTTCTTCCAGGTTTTGTTCCACCACCTTTACCTCTTATTCCACAACAACAACTGATACAATATCAAAATACAAGCTCCTCAAGACCAACACTATTATCGGCACAACTAGTGCTGAATCCCATAAAAATCCCCCTCAACCTCTTCACAATGTTGAGATTCAGGCCTTCCCAACATATGTTATTACTCTTGTTCCATTACATGAAATTTGACTAAGATCTAGAAAATTTCTAGAGAGGCAGAGACCTTCAGTAGTCATCTAGGAAGAAGAAGAAGAAGAAACCACCAAACAACCCATGGATGACACTAGGTGGGAATATGTTATTATTATGAAGAATCAAGAACCCAAGCTTCCCCAAAATAAACCTTCACAAATTACGAAGGTCCCTCCTTATCCAGACCGATTGGTAATCGAGAAACCTACCACCCGACTGGAATTTCACATTTTGAATGAATTGGAAAATATTTGTGTCAAGATTCCCCTGCTTCAAGCCATTAAAGATATTCCAATCTATAGTAAGGTAGTCAAATAATTGTGTATCAAGAAGCCAGGTAGGAAGCAAAAGGACCCCCCTACAGTACACTTGATAGGAGGACTTTCCGAATACATATTAGAGAATCCAAAACTAGAAAAATATGGGAACCCAGGAAACCTTGTAGTGACCATAACCATTAATGAGGTCTCCATTGGAAACACTCTCATAGACCTAGGGGCAGCCATCAATGTTATAACCACTACTAACTTGGAAAAATTGCAGTTACAACCTCTTCTTTGACCTACCCCAACCATTTTGGAATTAGCAGATAAGACTAGGGTTATACCTGAAGGAATTTTAGATGATATCATGATTACTTTAGCCTCATGGGAGTACCCAGTAGATTATCTTGTCATTCACTCAAAGGATCCTACCAAAGGCCATCCCGTCATTTTGGGAATACCTTGGGTAGCCACAACCAATGCATTTATTGGCTGTAGAGAAGGCGAAATGACCATCTCAAATGGTCTCTCTATATAGAAGCTCGCCATTGACCCTCCAGCTCAACCTATTATGGAGAATATATGGTGGATTGAATGTCCATACAAGAATGAGTACTGGGAAGAACCCGTACTTCCAACAGACCATGCATGGGCACTTCAGGAGCACACAACAAAAAATGTGCTAAACCAGATTATTTTTGCTATCACATGTGTGGATTTTCCACAATCTTTTCCCCAATTTGAGTACATGTTTGGGGAATAATTTCAAGAACAATTAGACCCATCTATTTTTTCTTTGACATATTTTATTTACAATATAGATGAGTCTACCATGTCTTACACTATGCCCTATGAGATTAGTCCAGGAAAAGTTTTACATATAAATTCCGGGCTAGATACAGACCAACAGAAACAGTTAGTAGATATCCTTAAAGAACAATCAGAAGCATTTTCTTTGGAATACACTGACATGAATGGTATACATCTCGACACATGCATCCATCGCATATATACCCAGGGGGAAGTAACACCTATTAGGAAACCCCAGAGAAGGATGAACCCAACACTTAAAGATATAGTCAAGGAGGAGATCCAAAAGTTGTTAAATGTTGGATTTATCTATCCCATCTCCGGCAGCAAGTGAGTATCCACACTTGTAGTGGTTCCAAATAAAGTGATCGGGAAATGGATAAATTGTGTTGATTTTCAGAAACTCAACAAAGCCACTCTAAAAGACTACTTTCCTCTCCCTTTCATTGATCAAGTTCTAGATACCTTGTCTGGAAAGAAGTATTTTTCCTTTCTAGATGGGTACAGTGAGTACAACCAGATTCTCATAGCACCTAAGGAACAGGATAAGACTACCTTTAGTTGTCCTTGGGGCACCTATGCCTATAGGGTTGTACCATTTGGATTGTGTAATGCTCCTGCCACATTTCAACAAGCAATATTAGGTATATTTGCCGATATTATTCATGATTGTGTGGAGGTCTACATGGATGACTTCACAGTATATGGAAACACATACCAGGAAGCCTTAGACAACTTATAAAAGGTCCTCATCAGATGCCAGGAAATGAACCTATCTCTAAGCCATGAAAAGTACAAAATGTTGTTAACTGAAGGACTGATTCTAGGACACCATATTTCATTTGAAGGGATAAAAGTTGATCCTGCAAATATTGAGGTCATCGTCAGACTTCCACCCCCCAAGACTCAGAAAGAGGTGACAATATTTCTTGGACATGCTAGATATTACTGATGGTTTATTGAAAATTTTACAAAGACTATTGCACCTATGTTTGGATTATTAATAAAAGATGTTGATTTTGTTTGGACTGAGCAGTGTCAAACTGCCTTTGAAACCTTGAAAGATAAACTTTCTGTGGCACCAGTTCTTAGAGGGACCATTTGGACTCTCCCATTTCATATATCCACTGATGCCTCCAACACCACAATATGAGGGGTATTAGGGCAGAAAGAGGACTAGCAGTCCTATGCCATTTATTTTGTGAGCAAGAACTTGTCCCCTGCTGAGTTGAAATACACAGTCACCGAGAAATAATTCTTGGCAGTTGTTCATGCTATTAACATGTTTCGTTATTACATTATAGGTTATAAAGTATTTGTACATACTAATCATTCAACCATTAGATTCCTCATGAATAAACCCATAACTAATGGTCAAGTGACCAAGTGGATTTTGTTATTGCAAGAATTTAATATCACTCTGCTTGACCGATCTGGAAAGGATAATGTAGTAGTTGACTTTCTTTCCTGAATAAAAAATGAGGATGATGATATCCCTGTAGATGGTAGTTTCCCAGATGAGCACCTCTTTTCCCTTTCTGTCAATACCCCATGGTTTGCAGATATGGAAAACTATCTGGCTACTAGGAAGTTACCGTCTCATTTGTCACCTCATGAAAAATGGAAAATTATTACACAAAGTGCTAATTACTCTTGGGTTGGTCATGATATTTTTCACACGGGTCCTGATTTGATTATTCGTAGATGTGTCCGAGAGGATGAGGTACCTGAGATACTATGAAGTTGTCATGATGGACCATGTGGTGGTCATTTTTCTGACAATTGTACATCATATAAGGTGTTACATTCAGGTTACTATTGGCCTAGCATTTTCAAAGATGCTACCAAATATGTGAGAAGTTGTGATAGTTTCCAAAGGATAGGAAGACCTATGTCAGCTAACGAAATTCCTTTGTGTGCCAAAGTTATGATAGAACCCTTCGAAAAATGGGCCCTTGATTTTGTGGGACCAATTTCACTCATGTCCTGTAGGAAGAACTATATTTTGGTTTGTACGGACTATGTCACCAAATGGGTAGAGGCAAAATCCCTATTCAAGGATACAAAGAAGTCTGTTGTCAAATTCATCTATGAAGACATCTTTACCTGCTTCGGTGTCCCTCGTGAAATTGTTACCGACCAAGGCACTCAATTCACTTCTAAGCTGATGAAAGAGCTAACAAAGAAATATCGGATTAAACGTTGTAAATATTCTCCATACCACCCGCAAGCCAATGGTCAAGTAGAATCTACAAACAAAGTTATGGAAGCCATCTTGACCGAGAATATTCAATTACATCACCGGGATTGGGTTGATAGGCTCCATAGGCTTTGTGGGCATACCAGACCACCTGGAGAAATACCATTGGGCACAGTCCTTATGAGCTAGTGTACATGAAACAAGTACTTTTACCAATAGAATTCCAAGTAAGGACCTTCCGTATTTCCACAGAATTAGGATTGAACCTGGATTAGGCTCATAAGCAATGATCCCTACAATTGAATGAGTTGGATGAAATCAGGCAAGATGCCATCCAACAGACAATATTAGTCCAAAACCAGAAGAGTAAGTGGCATGACAAGTTTATTAAGAAGAAACACTTCCAACCTACTGATTGGGCTCTATTGTTTGATTCCCGATTCAATACTTTCAAAGGAAAACTCACCACCCAGTGGTTGGGCCCTTACGAGGTAGACACTGTATATGACAATGGAGCTGTAAAAATTAAAACAATTGACGATGGACAAGTCTCCTTTGTCGTAAATGGACACCAACTTAAATTTTATCATAAGTCCATTTCCAGAGAGGATTTTCTATAGGTCATGTCAACTGACAAGGCATTGGCCTTAGTAGATGGGGATGTCCCCCCTTGTTCTTGAAAAATTTTCTGAATTTCCTACTGTATATATGTAAATAGTTTTTGAATTTTGTTAATAAGGTAATTCTAGATATTTTTGTAAGTATTTATTTCACCGGGAGTACACAGTTTCAAGGATTTTTTTTTTCCAAACATTGTTACACTTGAATTTTGTGTCCACTAAAGCCTCAAATGAATATTGACTTACTGTAATTAGCCATATTTTTGCAAGAATTCTCATTTTTAGGCCTTCTAAAGTAGTTTCTCTTGAAACTCTTCACCACTATCTAAGGAAATAATACCATAACTATCAAGCCTAGAGGTCTCTCGTATAGTTTTTCCAATAAAACTGAGTAAGTGAGTCAAGCGTCTTTATCAAAGAGTAAAAAGGAGGTCTAATTAGCAGTTAGTCATGGAAACATCACAATAAACTACAACAGAAGAAAGTAAGTTGAGCCTAGAGATACATTTCTATTCTTTCTCAATGGTACCATCCACTACACACTAAATAGCTTGATTATATCATATCTTTAGAGAGGCCACGTCCGCTTAAGTACCCCTTACATTGGGACAATCACTAAGTAATATAACAAAAAGTCATCCTCTAACATAAATACCGTCCCAATTGAAAAAATAGAAAGAAAAAGTTGTTTTCGGAGTTGTTCCCCCTTCTTGCATAAAGCAATCTTATACTAAAATCTTAAAGGATGAAGGGCTAGTCTCTGAGGGTTTAAGAGGATAACCCATAGGGATACTGAACAGGTCTACTGGTAGTGGGTACCGGCCTATGGTATGACTAGGTAAACCTGCCGGAGTACTGAACAAGCTTGTTGGAAGCGGGGCATTCTACCTAGTGAGGATGGTAATCTGACAAAAATAAATAATAAATTTAAACTTGTCCTGATGTATGACATTACTTGCAGACAAAGATGACATGAAATATGTGTGGTTAACCTAAGGTTAATGAATCTCATACACTTTCCATTAGGAAATAAATCTAAGACTATCTTGAAACTCGCTTGCCTATCTCTTCTTGTCTATATATAATATCTCTTATCTTATAGGTGGGGCCATATTCTAACCATCTCCTCAGACCAATCTGTGAAATTTTATCTTTACACTTGATGTACTATAAATCTTCGGCTATTGGGGGACACTGACTCGTTTCCTATAATTTTGATTGTGAGGTGTCACAATACTAAGGTGTGGGGGAGGGGTTCATGAGCTAACAAATGATCATTGCCTAAGAGAAATAAATATTTGAAAGAGTTTTTTGTATTATTACCATGATACAGGTTATTACATTAATAGTCATTTTATTTTTAAACTGCTAAACTCCTATGTGCTATAAATTACTGAACATATGCCTAACAAACCATATCACTTTTATGGGTTTATCTTTTATTACAAGTTGTACATTGTAGGTTTGACAATACATGTTTTTACTTGCTATAACCTATTAATTGTAGGTTTGACATTATATGTCATATGCAAGAGGGTTGAGTGAGCATGATGACAAAATCAACAACAAGGGAACATTCTGCCTCTGCTCATTTACCATTGTGATTGTAAAAAAAAAACACTTCAAATTTGTAGGCTATCCATTAAAGGAAGTGAAAATGTATTTAACACAGAGGTACTAGATGAAGTACCGTATGAGGTGCCATATGAAAATCCGTATGTGGTGTCGAATGAAGTGCCATGTGAATTACACACCAGTAACTGTCCTAGATTCTAGGTAGCCATAACTCAATTACAGTCAATTAAATTGGTTGCAGACATTGATTGTAGATGCTTCATATGTTTATGATCAAATGTCCAAGTGAAAAGACTTGGAAATTGATCTAACCACACATCATTACATTTCTCCAAAACGAGACATCAAATTCGAATTCTCCACACATGGCAGCTTGTGCACACATGTGTGCAACCTACTCCACTATAAGTGCATTCAAAATCGGGTTGGGCAACCATTATCTCCATTTTCCCTTGCCATTTTCTCTACCCTGCGTTAAGAAACCGTGCCCAACCTCTACCAATTCATCCCCTATTCAAATCGCGTTTGGCCCATTCCCAATTCCTGCCACTTCTTGGCTCAATTATGCCCTTTCTTGGTGAATTTCACCTCTGTCACTATGCCGATGAGATATGAACCTTCTTCCTATGCGGATTTGTTTTCCATTCCCAAATTTTCACAATGCGGAGAAGTGTTTTTTCACACAGGCTGGGGGCCATTTTTGTCTAGCTTGTAGGGCCATGATGATGACCTCTCCATGCAATTCGTCGTCAGTTTCGATGGGAAGAAAACACATGTAGGGTCTCTTACCTTTGAAGTTTCAGAAGAGTCCATTGCTGCAGCTACAAAGCTCCTAAGAATGGGAGATAGATGGTTAAAAAATCACCAATTTTTGTGCTCAAGTTATAATAGGGTGTTTAAGCCCGAATTCGAGAGCATTTTAGGATCAAAAGGGTATGCTAAGGAGTGGATAAAGGCAGAATTGATCAACCACCTCATCGTCATCACAAGGTTAATTACATGTGAAGGTAGATACTCCACCTTCAAAGCTTGTCATTTCAGATTGTTGGCTCATTTTCTGTTCAACAAACCTTTGAACTTCCCCTTCTATTTTCTCAAAATCTTGGAGAAGATGTCCTCTCAAGTGAGGAAAAATGTGACTAACCCCCACAACAATATCTTTCACCATGGATTGATCAAAAACCTTTTTCTAGTCGAACTAGAGAAACATGGGAAAACTTGGGATGCCTTTATCTACCAATTTGCAAACCCTCACTTGACAGTTAAGACCAACAAAAATCCATTTAGCCTAAAAACTATCTCTCCATCCAAACCTCGCTCTCCAAGAACTCCAAACCCCCTTGTACAAACCCTCTCTTTTCCAGAACAATACAAAAATCTTGTTGATATCCCTACTTCTTCATCGGGTAAAAGGACCAAGAGCAAAAACCAAAAGAAGCCTATTGTTACCCCCCCAATGCCTTCACTCTCTCTTGAACCTACACCTAAGAAGCCCCAAGAAGTAATTCAGCAAGACATTCCCATTATTCCCACAATAGGAGGGGAGCTAATCGATTTGGTAAAGGACCCTTTTGAAAGAATACCTAGAGTACAAGAGCCAAACCTTATGCAAAACCCATGCCTACTTTGGATCCTATCCAAGTGTCCTTTGCTCTTGAGAGTCCTCACAAGAGATATAGGGAAGTTTCTATGGATGGATTAGAGTAACTAAAGAAGACAAAATTAGAGCCTACCTCTCCTTACCAATCCCCCATCACTCCTACTTCACCCATGCCTACTCTAGATCCTAAAACTGATAGATTGTCCACATCCCTCAAAGGATATAAGCCTTCCTCAAAGATCACCAATTCTACCCCAACCATAGAGAAGCTACAAAAAGAAAAACATCATCTTCTCCAACAGTTGGAGGAAAGGAAGACAATAGACACACACCTTCATCATGATAATGCAGTCCTTCAGGAAAAAGTTAACTCCCTTCAATGGTTGGCCGATGAGATGACCAAATATAACCGCAGCCTCATAGCACAGCTGAAACAACACAAGAGGCATGCGGCTAAGTCTTCACAACAAGAAGGAGAAGCTTTTAAAGTTGATCCTCCTCAGCAAGCCTAGTCACAAGGGGTAACTTATTTTTGTTTACAGTGGGACCTGCAAAATCGTAAGTGTGGGGGTAATGTTGGGCCCGAGATATGATCAATTTATGACAGTTATTAGACACTTTTTGTCGAATGTACATATGTGTTTTTCACATTTTGACGGAGCTTTTTGAAGAATTTTATGCTAAAATAGTATGATTGACATTGGGTACGTATGATTCATGTTTGATGATTATATTGAGTATAATTCATCATGCTTTTATGCTTCCAAGGATCTGATTTACATTTTTTGGTGTTACAGGGAGAAAACGCACCACATTTTTGCTTCCGGCACCCAATCCGACACTCCTTCCAGCACTCGTTCTAGTACCCGATCCGACACTCTATCCAACATTGCATATTGCAAAAAAACGGAGGGCAACTTGGCAGTTATGGTATTGGCGGCCAGTGATAGGCGAATTAGGAACATGGGTTTTTTTCATCCTTGCCTCCTTGAGCTATTGAACTTATGACAACTCAGTTATAGTTGTTCAAGAGGGTGGTTATTGGCTCGCTCTGTTTTATCAGTTAGGGCATCATTTAATGGAAATTGCTGAATTTAGAAGTGGTTCGACCCTCCTGTGGTTGACCACTTGGTCTGTAAACATTATAAATACCACCGTGGTGATCAGACATAAGTTAAGCAGTAGAAATATCAGTGTGATAGATAGAAATACGATTTTACTCTGTTTTTCTATTTTACATTGCTAGATTATACAAGAATTGTGTTTTTTGAGTTTTCATGGTGAATTTGAATGGATGAGTTTGTGGTGTGCTTTTAAAAAGTGACCATGACTTGCTAGGGGGCCCACCAATAGTCTGGTAACTGTTCTTTAGTTTGTTTATGCATTTTATAGTTTAGTTGTTCTCTTTATTTCATGTACATGCATTTTTATTGTGTTAATTAGTTTGTTGTTGTAGTTTAATTGATTTGACTCTCTTTTGTAGGTTAGTATGATGGATTGTGTTAGTATGCATCGTTCTTGTAGTTAGGAACGGATTTGCAAATCCCTAGACTAACCCCAGGTGTAGTTAGATATTAGATTATGTCTTTATTTATGATTTTAGAATCAAATTTAAAACAAAGTTTTAAATAGGATAGAACAAAGTTTTAATTTGGGTTTTATTTGACAAGGATTTGATGGATGGATAGAGTTAATTTCAATTTTTAATGATAGATTGCTTATTTCAGTTTTATATAGATCTTGCTTACTTAGTTGTTGGTTAATAAATTTGGTAGTTTACTTTTTAATGTCATGTCTTAATTTCTGTTCTTAAGCATTTTCTTATTACAGTTTGAATTGTTAGAATAGATATAGCATAGTTTTCATTTTATGTAATTTCCTTTCTAGAATTAAATTGCAATTATATTTCTTAGTTAATGGTTGAATCTAGTTTTTCTTACATAGTATAGAAGTACAATGATGATCTCGTTATATTTTTTATGGTTAATAAATATGTAGGGTAATTGACGATTGTTTTTGTCATGGCTAAATTCTCATTAGATTGTTTAATCCATACATTTCACTTTGCTATTGAGATTAGTGTTGAACTTATACCACTTGAATTATCCTTTGTTGTCAAGTGCCATCGATATATTATCCGACATCGAAGACATTCACACAACCACCAACATTATATTTTAATTGTCATAGGTTAAAAGATAGTTTTCCTGTTTTCATAGGTTAAAGGATAGTTTTTTTGCTTTCATAGGTTAAGAGAATAGTTTCATGTTTTCATAGATCAGAAAAGATAGTTTCTTGCTTTTGTAGATCAGAAGAGATAATTTCTTGTTTTCATAGTTTCAAAAGATAGTTTAATTGATGCTGTAGGATAGCTAGTCTTTTCTTTGATAGACTAGATAATACTTTGCTTATCATAGATTCAACGTTAGTTGTTAGTCTTTCTTGCTTTCAATTAAACAGGTTTCCTTTCATGAATTAGAAATAGTTTTGAATTAACAATTTAGTCCACTTGCCTCTTAGGCTAGATAGTTGTTCAATGAGAAGTTTTAATTTGGTTACTTGTAGTAGAAGTTATCTTAGAGTAGTTAGTTGTCTATCTTCCTTAATAGGCTAGTTAGTTGTCTTTGCTTACTTGCTTTAATAGTTTAGTTAGTTGTCTTTGTTTAGTTGCTTTAATAGGTTAGTTAGTTGTCTTTGCTTACTTGCTTGCTTTCTTTAGTAGGACAGTTGCTTGCTTGTTTATTTACTTGCTTTATAGGGTAGTTTCTCATTGAATGTAGGTTGGCAAGTTAAAATAGTTTGCTTTGGTTATTTGCTTATTGTTATTCTTAATAGTTGCTTTTGCTTATTGTTATGAACTAGTTTGCTTTACATAGGGTTTTTACTTGTCTTCTTAGAACTATCCATCGATCCTTGGCCCAAAAGTACTTAGGTTACATAGTTTCAAGTTGCTTAGTAGGGTTTACTCATTAGATAGATTTGCTTGAGTAGATTAGCCTTAGATAGCTACTTTCCTTAGTTAGACTATACTACTACCAACCCTTCTACCTTTGGCATATATTTTGTTACAACTCTAAGTTCACTTACCCCTGGTTGACAATTTAATTGAGGGTTTTTAGTGTGTTTTTAGTGCATATATAACACCCATCAACATGGTTTGAGGTATAAACTTGTGATATAGTGTTTGAGCTATATGTGATCAGGTCAAATTGGTTGATGAGTATACAGTGACATGTTTCTCAATGACATATTTGACATAATAGGTTGTGACAGTGACATATTCAGTTTCTACATTTGGCACTTATATTTCAGGGAGCTTGGACGGGGAAAGTATAGGTGGTTGTAGCTGCCTTCCAGTTGTAGCCAGAGAACATAAGGGTTTGTAGCCTCCTTCTAGTTGTATCCAGAGAATTGGGGAGTTGAAGATTCCCTCGGGTTGTAGCCTAAAAATAGGGGGTCAGAGCCTCCTTTCAGTTGTAGCTAGAAAATAAAGGAATTTGGTGTTTCCAATGAATGTAATTCTTAAGGAAAAAGAATTATGTGGTTTTCTCTTGCATTGGATTTCCACGTAAAAAAATACCGGTGTACTATATATGTGTATGATTGTTCATTTGTTCATGGTTTATATACTCTGCAATTATTGGATGATAATGCTATATTGATCATAAAGATAAATAGAACTTGCATATTGTGGTTAAAAGGCTTAAAAAACTCTATTATTGTTTCACACCCCCCCCCCCTTCTCAGTAATCCAACAATTGATATCAGAGAAGGTTCCTTCATAAATCAGTATAACCACTAAAAGGTGGATCATGGAGAGAAACAATATGATCTGGATTTTATGAGCAGAACAAAATGACTACAGATTATTAACAGGTGCTTAACACAAAATAAAAGAGATACAATAAAACTGGTTTTCTATTCAATAAGGAAATAAGATGAAACTATAAAATGCAGTGGAAACAAGCTTGCTGGAATGGTGGCGGCTCATCTCTGAGAAGAGATGTGACCATTGTGCTCATTCGCAAGAAGATGATTAAAATGAGGCTCTGAAAACCTTTTTACAATAAACAGGAACAAAAAAAACCCTAGACATCCAAAAACCTAACCCTAGGAGATGAAGTGCTAAAAGTCATGTGGGCCCCGTTTGGCTAAGTTAGTACATCAACTTCCCAGGGTCGTAACTTTTGCATATGATCTCCATTTTAGGCATATGATAGCCCGTTGGAAAGGTATTGTCGAGGAGATTCATTTTGGATGCTCAATAATGACTTTGGATATCATTGAGAAGCTCAATCCTGAAAAACCTTCTTTAAGGCCCTCAAAATGGCCCCGAAAGTTAAAACTGCTAAAAATAGTAAATTGCCAAAATTGTCAGAAAATTGTTTTGAGCCAGTTGAAGAGGTGGGTGGCCACCGATATCCACCTGGATCAATCCTCCCTCCTTAGGAAGAAATGGTATCTATTGCGTTGAGTTCCCCCATCAAATGAGGAAATTTCTGTTGAATTTGGCCGCGGGTGAGCCACTTGCCTTGGTGCAGGAGCTTCCCTGCTTTGACGACTCGATAAAGATGGATCCTTTGTTGTTGAGTGCCCTTGATATGTGTGTCCACAATCTAGTCACTAGATTCCTATTGTATGTAGTCAGGGTTGAGCTTTGTTGGTGTCAGCTGCTTTTCTCATCTAAGGTGTCCAATAATGGTGGGAAATAAGGGTGAAGGAGATCCATGTTGAACACTGGGTGCATGCCAAGGAAAGGAGGAATGTTGAGCTCAAACGAATTATCCCCCATGGACATAGTGATGGTGTATGGCCCATAAAGGAGTGGTCAAAGCTTCTGATGGGGTCTTGTAAGGCTTTCTTTATGCAAGTGCAACCAAACTTTTTCACCCACCTGAAACATATATGGCACCCAATGTTGATCATGGCGCTGCTTGGACTTGTCATTGGACTTCTGTAGGATATCTTGAACCTATTGGTGGATGTGATGGATCCGCTCAATGAATTGGGTGGCTTTTTCAGCTTCAGTTGGAGCAGGAGATGAGTCGGTCGAGGTGACCTCAAGGGGAAGTGAAACATCTGTGGGACCCAATGGTTGGAATCCCAACCCCACCTGAAAGGGGATGTGGTTGATTGAGCTATTTAGGGCTCAGTTGTAGCTATGTTGGACATAGGGAAGGCTCTAATCCAATGTGAAAGGGTGCTTTGAATTATACATGTGAAGGATATGCACAATCATTTGATTTATGACCTCAGTTTGGCCATTTGTCTAGGGGTGGAAGGCCATGGATTTGGTGAGCTCGGTGTCTAGTAGTGACCATAGGCTCGACCAGAATGTGCTAAGAAATTGATTGTCTCGATCTGAGACAATGGTTTGTGGGATTCCAAAATGTAACCAGACTCATTCAAAGAAGAGCTTGACAATGGCCTTTGTTGTGATGTTCTTCTTGCAGGAAACCAGAATCGCCATCTTAGAAAAGTGATCAACAACCACAAAAGCACAGTCATTTCCCTGTTTGGTGGACGGGAGGCTTGACATGTATTCCATTGAGATGGATTTCCATGGCATGTCAGAAGTAGGAAGAGAAGTGTACAGGCCTTGTTTCTTAGTGGTTGGTTTGGCAATAGCACAGGCAGTGCAAGACCTAATATACTTGTTGACCTCCTGTCGAAGTTTTGGCCAGTAGAAATGTTTCTGTAGAATCGCCACTTTCTTTTCAACGCCGAAGTGTCCTGCCACCCCACTGTAGTGGGCTTCCTAGATCAGCCTCACTCTCTCACTTGATGGAACACATATATTGCCCAGACGACACAACAACCCATCCTAAAGATGGAAATTATCAACAACTATGTTTGTACCCAACATTTTTTAGGTGGTGGCAAAGTCTAGGTCTGTCTCATAGATTTGGGGTCATCCATAGGCCTCATGGTCACAGGAGTCTAGCACCGTGGTGAGTGCCACGACTGGTAGTCTGCTGATTCAATCAGTGACGTGATTGGTGCTTCATGTTTTATACTTGATGTTGAGGTGGAATTGTTGCAAGTATGTGGACCAATTTTGATGGTGATCATTCTGCAATTTTCCTTGTGTCTGCATGAACTGTAGTGGCTTATGATTAGTGTGGATGATTGTACTATTCCCAAGAATTTAATGTCTCCACTAGCGGTAGGCTTGCACAATGGAGTACATTTCTTTGTCATAAGTAGAATACTTACGAATAACATCTGATAGTGTCTCACTATGATAGGCCACGGGGTGGCCGTGCTCAGTGAGAACGATGCCCATCACATAGTTTGAAGCATGTGTCTCAATCTCAAAGGGTTGTTGCAGGTCTGGTAGTGAAAGTACTGGGGCTGATCACAAGCCTTCTTCAAATCGTTGAACACTTGTTTTTGGGACCT
The DNA here is from genome assembly GCA_032191745.1 of Picea mariana. Taxonomy (NCBI): domain Eukaryota; kingdom Viridiplantae; phylum Streptophyta; class Pinopsida; order Pinales; family Pinaceae; genus Picea; species Picea mariana. The sequence goes on along the minus strand of JASDQU010254878.1, from coordinate 16,802 downwards.
ACCCCACGCAAATTTCACCTTACCACCACCAATGGTTATTTGGCTAAGGGCCCATGCAATATGGGAGAATCCCAACACAAACCCACGGTAGAAATTGGCAAGGCCCAAGAAGCTCTGAATCTCAGTGAGTGTGGTTGGGGCTGGCCAGTCACAGACGACTTGGATCTTTGTAATGATCCCAAGACAAATTCTTTCTTGGAATCACTAACTACTACTAATTTATTGAGTTATTAAGTGCATACAAGATTCATCAACACATGCAGATCATAATATATTCAAGATGTAGAAGCACAAGAAAATATCTGACCTTTTTATTATGAGCAATGTAAGATCAATACAATAGATGGTCGATCTGGCATAAACCTCAGATGGTCGTACAAGCAATAGATATGAGCTACTACAAAATGCTCCCGACAATACAAAATAAGCCTCCAAAGGTTGGATATACAATGAAGACTGAATCAAGCAGATCTGAGCCGTACTAATGCTCAACCTCCAAGCTGGAAAGTGCCACGTCTTGCTAGAATGATGAAGCCCTCAATAATTCTGCCCTGCTACCAAAAGTGTCCAATCATCCTGAGAAATATGCCAAATGATAGATTGGGCAACTGTAAGGACAACCCAGATGTCCAAATTCCCAAATCCACTCTCAAACCCCATAGATCTTAATT
>JASDQU010254878.1:0-16031 GCA_032191745.1 Picea mariana | reverse complement strand
CTATTCTTCTGTTGAGTTATCTTTTACTCCTTTATCCTTTTCCTTTCTTAAGTCAACTTAAAAATATAAATTTTAACTTCTTGACTTTCCCCCCTTCAGTGTGAGACTATGACCTAGTGGGGGTGCCCAGGCCACTGAGTCTCCTCATCACCTCTCTAAGAGGTGGGGGACATTACAATCTTGGCTAGATCCACATGTTTTCCATGCTGATCAATTATGTAGCCCAGGTAATGGACCTTATCCATGCCAAAGGAGAATTTTTCCAAGTTGGCATATGGCTTGTGTTGCCGCAGGGTGTGCAGAACCTTCTGAATATGCTGCAAATGTTCGTCCCAAGTCTTGTTGTAAATGAGAATGTCATCCAGATACACCACTACAAAAGTATTGGTGAATGGTAACAGGATATCATTCATCATACTCATGAAAGTGGCTAGAGAATTTGTCAAACCAAAGGGCATGAACAACCATTCAAAAAGGCCTCCCTTTGACTTGAAGGTGGTTTTCCATACATCTGTCTATTCTATCGGGACCTGGTTGTAGCCAGACTTCGGATCAATCTTACCAAAGTATTGGCCCCCATGATTTGAACAAGGAGGTTGTCAATTCGGGGAATCGGGTACTGGTTTCTAACTCTGATTTTATTCAGAGCTCGATAATCAATGCAGAGTCACCAGGTTCCATCTTTCTTCTATACCAGCATGATTGGGCTCCCTCAAGGTGATGATCTGGGATGGATGTGCCCCTTGTGGAGTAGTTCTTGGATTTTTTGCTTGATCTCCTCATTCTTTAACAAAGAGCGATGATAGACTGTCCCATTGGGAAGTGGTGCGTCGGGGCTCAGATCGATGGGGTGCTTGACCTGGCAGTGCAGAGGTACCCTGGTAGGTGAGGAGAAGATATCTGAGTATTCTTCCATGACCTTATCTACTTTCTTCTTATGTGTGGAGAGGTCATCCGCAGAGGCCCTGTATGTGGCTGTGATCTTTCACTTATTCTGAGAGAGAATCACAAAAAAGAAAAACTTCCCCATCTGAGAGATGACCTTCCTGCATTTCTTAGCAGAGATCAAGGAAATAGCACTAGGTGGGACTGACTCGGGTATCCTGTACAATTTCTTGTTCAAAGTAATAATAACACTACGAGGCCTAGACTCATATATAGCATGATGTTTCCATAAATAAGGTTGGCCCAAAAGAACATCACAAACTTTGAGAGCAACAATATCACACAATACCTCGTCTTTGAAGGGATTGATGTTGTACGATAGTCGACATTGTTGGCTGACGTGGAGATCTATTCCTTAGCAGAGCCATCCAATGGTGTAGGGTTATGGATGTGGTGTTGTCGGCAGGGCCAACTGCTTGACGACCTCTACTAATATGAGGTTATTTTGGCTACCACTATCCACGATGAAGTGTAGTGGGGTGCCTTTTACCCACATCTGTGAATGGAAGAGGCGTTCTCTTTCTTCTGGCTCATCTAGTTCACTAGGATGGATCTTGGTGGTAGAAACAGTGGCACTGGGTTCCACATCAATGATCTGTCTTCCCCTTTCTGGTTCTGGCTCAGATTATGAACCCACATCTGAGTCAGAGGCTTTCACTTTGGCCACCAACGACTTCTTTAAGAGACAATCAACAGTGTTATGCCAATGGCTCTTATGGAAGTCGCACCACTTCCTAGTATCTTTCTTTGTCTTTTTAGTGTCCTTATTTTCTTATGGATTGGACTGGTTTTCCTAATACTATCTATATTTTCTCTGTCCTTTGTTTTGTGGGTTGGGGCCGCCATTTCCTTGATCTTGTTGTAAGGGGTTCCCAGGCCCAAATTGTCACGTCTTTTGTTTGAGCTTCTGCTCGATTTTGAAGGCATATCAGTAGATCACACCCAAGGATAAGATGTCCAAAAATTCCATTTCAGTATGGATATATCTATGTATATTGTCACGATACTTGAGCACTAGATGTTGCTTTGAATATTTGATACCCAACTTGGTGCACAAGGTATGAAAGATATTCATGAAATCTGGCACTGCTTGGTCTCTTTCTTGCCACAGTGTGGTCCATTTGGTATACAAGTTGTCATAACTTTCGAAATGGTAGTATTGTTCCTTAATAGCATCCCTGAAAGAATCCCAGGTGGTCATGACTGTAAATAGTGAGGGTTCCTCTATTTCCTTTTACTCACAGAAAGTTTCCCACCAATCTTTGAAGTGGGGAATGGCTTTGAGGAGCGCAAAAGTAATCTTTTCTCTATTCAAAAAGTTATGGACAGAAAAATACCCTTCTAGTAGATTCAACCACTTGTCTACAACATCTATGTCTATCTTACCTTCAAATATATGAATATTGAAGTTTATTTTTACCTTGAAGGGGGTGGCGCCCTGCTCGAAGAAGATGCATTGCATGTTGGTAGCCATCGGAGAATTTGCGTGAAACTATCCATCATCTCATTTCTTTGTTGTGTGAGGGCTTCCTCAATCAACAATTTGAAAGGATCTCCTATCCTATCATATTTATTTTCTCCTTCCATGAGAGGTCTCTTGGGTGTGAGAGATATTTTGTCCTAAAGAGAAACAATCTTGAGACCCATCTCTTTGTACTTCGACCTCGTTGGGGACATGCATTAAGATGACAAGGAGTATGCCACTTTGATACCACTAATCTAGATTTTACGAGAAGAATGAAATGAATACATATTATTAACATGTTCTTAACACAAAATAACAGAGACAGTAAAACTGGTTTTCTATTCAATAAGGAAATAAGCTTAAACTATAAAATGCAACAAAAACAAACTTGTTGGAATGGTGGTGGCTTATCTCTGAGAAGAGATGTGACGGTTGCACTCATTCGCAAGAATATGATTACAATGAGGCTCTAAAGGCATTTTTACAATAAACAAGAATTCCCAAAACCCTATACATCCAAAAACCTAACCCTAGGAGATGAAGCACCAAAAGTCATGTGGGCCCCATTTGGGTAAGTTAGTACATCAACTTCCTGGGGTCATAACTTTTGCATACGATCTCCGTTTTAGGCATATGATAGATCGTTGGAAAGGTATCATCGAGGAGATGAATTTTGGGGGATAAATCATGCCTTCAACTATCATTGAGAATCTCTATCCTGAAAAACCTTCATTTAGGCCCTCAAAATGGCCCCAGAAGTTAAAACTGCTAAAAGTAGTAAATTGCCAAAATTGTCATAAAATTGTTTTGAGCTAGTTGGAAGAGGTGGGTGGCCACCGATATCCACCTAGATCACAGTATGCATAAAAATTGAATAACACAGTTTGATGGACAAATGCATTCATTATGGAGCATAAGGATGAAAACATATGTACAGTCACAAGGATTTGAATTTTGGCAATCAATTGTAGATCGATACAAAGAACCAGTAGTTCTGCCAACAAATGAAAATGAAAAGAAAATTAGTCTAAACAATTGAAAATCCAAAAATTCACTTCTGAATGGTCTTTGTAATTTGGTATATAATAAACTTATACATTGTATCTCTGCTAAAGAGATTTGGGACAAACTTCAAAATGTTTATGAAGGAGATTCAAAAGTCAAAGAAGCAAAGCTTCAAAATTACAGAGGTCAATTAGAACAACTAAATGTGAAGGACGATGATAAAATTGCATCTTACTTATTACAAGTTGATGAAACAATGAATGCAATCATAGGATTGGGAGAAGAAATTGAAGAATCTATAATTTTTCAAAAGGTACTAAGATCTCTTCCAATGAGATTTGATCCTAATATCTCAACACTAGAAGAAAGAGCATATATAGAGTCAATAAGCATGGATGAACTACATGAAATATTCACAACCTATGAAATGAGAACTAAATAGTAAAATCCAGGTATAAAAGAAGCATCATTCAAAGCATCCAAAAGGTCAAAGAAAAAGGGAAAGAAAAAATAAAAAGAATATAACATCAATAGTGACATCTCAGAAGACGACGAAGAAGTGACCAACTTTGTCAGAATATTGAAAAAGGGCACTGATGACAGATATAAAGGTAAGATTCCATTGATTTGTTTTAATTGTGATGGTATTGGTCATTTTGCTAACAAATTTCCTCATAAGAAAAAGAAAACAAATGATGACGATGATTCAAATAGCTAACAAACATATAAAGGAAAAAGAACAAAAAGGAAAGTCTTTAAGAAAAATTTTTGCACCAAAGAAGACAGTTTCTCATCAGATGAAGATGAAGTGAGTGAAATTGAGACATAAATCATTCTATTAATGGAAATATAAGATTTTAATAAAGAAGACACCGGAAAAAAATATGAAGAGGAAGAATTTGACTACCGAGAAGAACTGTTGAATGCTATAGAAGTTATAAAAAGAGAAAAGAAGAAAAGCAAGAAGCTCCAAGCAAAACTAGACAAGAAATAAGGCACTCAAGAACTAAAGTTGATGATCACAAAATTGAAGGTTAACATAGAAGAAGATAAAATAATTGAAGAATCACTCAAAGAACAATTAGAATAAAGAGACAAGATCATTGGAAATTTGGAAGTAGAGATTGTCACATTGATAAAGGATCTTCAAAAGAAAAATATGCAGAATAACTCAAAAGTTTTGGATGACATTATTAGTAGTCAAAGGCCTAATCATGACAAGTCTAGACTTGGATACAATCATAAAGAAAAGGGATCAAGCTCCAAAATGACAGATCAAGAAACATATCCAAAACATTATGTAGAAACATGTCAGATAGTTGGCTTAGGTTGATGGACAATTAGTATGTATTTTTGGTTGTCATTGATGTCAACCATTGGAGAGTGATATTGTAGATTGATTTCAACCCTTGGAGAAAGTCCGATAGCGAATTCCAATAGCACAAAGGTTTGTGTAATGGAACCAAGGTTGTTTCATGTATAATGGTATGAGTTTTAATATATTTTAGGGTAATACTATTCTATATGGATAGTACATCTCATTCCATTTCTGGTGGTATGTGGAATATTACATAACTCCTCACGGTTAGAGAGTTATGGCCATGAAAAGTTGGAGAACCTACATTTGGGTAATGGACCCAAGTTTGTTTGATGGATAATGGTATGATTTTTGATATATTTTCATGCAAGACTATTCTATATGGATAGTACATGTCATTCCATTTCCAGTGGTATGTGGAACGTCACATAACTCCTCATGGTTAGAGAGTTATGGCCATGTGACTTTGTAGAACTCGCATGAGTCATCTAGAAGCCCCAAAAGGTCAAAATAGTCAAAGTGGTTTAAGAGATTTTAGAAGGTAAATAATAAAGTGAATTGGTGAGTGTACTATAAGTCAAAGTGAATACAAAAGAAATTATTTAAATAATAAAGTTAATAGAGAAATTAGAAGTGGGTTAACCCTAAAATAAGAAAAGTGGCTTAAGATGGTTAAAAGGTAGCTCGTTGAGGAAGCTACATGAAAGTATAAATAAGAGGAAATTCTCTCTCATTTTAATCACACTATAGAATATTGAATATATATAGGTTACTGAGGTAACCAAAGGATATCTAATCTGAATTTCAGAGCGAAGGTGAAGTAAAGAAGGCCGAAATTCAAGGGAGGATAAATTATTTTGATGATGCTTTCTAAGGTATGTTATTTACAGGTCATCTAACCATTTTCACAATAACGTTTTTTCTAGAATTATTCAGACCGTGAAATTGGAAGGCCATTAAGGAAACATATTCATGTAGTTGTGGTGCAAATTTCAGCTTGTGGTTCGTTGTATTTTTGGAGTTACACTCCGTGGAAAATAGGGTTTGTGGCTAGTCCTGCAACTAGTCTAAAACAAGTGTTTCGGGTAAAAATGTCATAAATTATTCATAATAGATCCAAATTAAGTAAGACCAAATGTATTGGTTATAGTACAATATTTAGTATTAGGTGTAAAAATTTCATATCCATACAACAAATATTACGTTTGGGGCACACTCTACAAATTCACTCTCTAGAATAAGCCAGAATTTAACAAGGTATGCCATTTTTGCTATAAATCATTTTTTGAGAGGTTCCAAGTAGTTAAAAAAGGAGGATTTGCATAAAAAACACTGAAGAATATTGTATACCATTTTCATATATTTATTCATTACAGGTACATAGTTATGATTATTGCAAGTTAGGGTTTTTTACTAATCCAAAATTAGTCATGTGAGACTAAAGTAAAGTGTGATGAAAATTCTAGTCTCTTGTTGTTAAAGTTAAGGAAGGTTTGCAGGTATGTAATCATATACACCAGGTCTATTACAGATTTACAAATCATATTTGGATGATGAAATTGATGAGGGCATTTGGTTGAGGTACATGTTGGGTACATGGTTGAAAGAAGTAGTTGATGAGTTGGCACATACAAGAGGTGCATAGTTGATGATGTTGGTACATATTGATGAGCCATAGTTTATGTGTATTTGAAGCATGAATGGTACATATTTTGTGCATGGTTGATGCACTCATTGATGGTACAGGTTGATGTATAGGTTGGTGCATGGTTGATGCACTTGTTTATGGTACAGGTTGATTACAGATTGAGGTAGAGGTTGGCGCATGGTTGATGCACTTGTTTATGGTACAGGTTGATTACAGGTTGAGGTACAGGTTGATGCATGGTTTAGGTTATTGGTACAGGTTGTTTGGTGTAGGTTGATTGGTATAGGTTTACAACAGTATACCTCACAGTGATAATGTGACAGTGGTTCCATCATTCTACTTGTATTTCAGGGCGGTTCGATGGGGAAAAGGCAAGTAATTGTATCCACCTTCTTATTGTAGTTGGAGAACATAGGGGGTTGTAGCCTCCTTCTGATTGCAGCCATAGAATTGGGGAGTTGGAGCTTCCCTCGGGTTGTATCCTGAGAAACTAGGGGGTTGGAGCCTCCTTCCAATTGCAGCTGGAAAAAAAAGGAAGTTGGTGCTTCCAATGAATGCAATTCTTAAAGACATATAAGAAAAAGAATTATGTGTTTTTCTCCCTCTTTGGGTTTCCACGTAAAAACACTATTGTACTGTGTGTGTATGATTTCTCATTTGTTCATTATTCATTTACTTTGCAACTATTGAATGATAATGCTACATTGATATAACACTTGCATATTGTGGTTAAAAAGGATTGAATTGCTCTATTACTAATTCACCCTCCCTCTCAGTAATCCAACAATTGGTACCAAAGCAGGTGCCTTCAAGAATCAATTTAACCACTGAAAGGTAGATCATGGAGAGAAACAAAATGTACAAACATGGAATACCACAGTTTGATGGAAAAACATATGCATTATGGAGTAGAAGGATGAAGAAATATATGCTGGCACAAGGATTTGAAATTTGGAAATATATAGTAGATGGATACAAAGAACCAACATCTCCGCCAACAAGTGAAAGAGAAATAAAACTTGGTCACAATAATTCCAAAGCCACAAATGAACTTATGAATGGTCTTGGTGAATAGGTATACACCAAAGTTATGCATTGTAAATCCACTAAAGATATTTGGGACAAACTTCAAAATATTTATGAAGGAGATTCAAAAGTCAAAGAAACAAAGCTTCAAACTTACAGAGGTCAGTTCAAACAACTAAAGATAAAGAAAGATGAGAATATTACAGCTTAATTCTTACGAATCGATGAAATAGTAAATGAAATCATAGGATTGGGAAAAGAAATTAAAGAATTTGTAATTGTTCAAAAGGTACTAAGATCTCTTCCTACGAGATTTGATCCTAAGACATCAACACTAGAAGAAAGAGAAGATCTAGAATCAATAAGAATGGACGAACTACATGGAATATTCACATCATATGAAATGAGAACTGAATAGGAAAATCCAGATATAAAAGAAGCAGCTTTCAAAGCATCCAAAAGGTCAAAGCAAAAGGGAAAGAAAAAATAAAAAGAACATAGTAGCAACAGTGACATCTTAGAAGATGATGAAGGAATGGCCAATTTTGTCAAGATATTGAATAAGGGAACCAATGGTATTGGTCATTTTTCTAACAAATTTCCTCATAATAAAATAAGGGGAATGATGAAGATTATTCAAATAGAAAACAAACATACAAAGGCAAAGGAACCACAGAGAAATTTTTCAAGAAAATCTTATGCACCAAAGAAGACATCTCCTCATCAAATGAAGTTGAAGTTAGTGACAGTGAGACAAAAAGAGTTCATTCATGGAAGTAGAAGACTCTGATAAACAAGACATTGAAGAAGAATATGAAGAGTCAGAAGTTGACTACCGAGAAGAATTGTTGACTGCCATAGAAGTTATAAGAAGAGAAAAGAGGAAAAAAACAAAGCTACAAGCAGAACTAGACAAGAAGGAAGACACTCAAGAACTAGAGAAGATCATCACATAATTGAAGGTTCAAATAGAAGAATATAAAATAATTGAAGAAGAACACAAAGAACATTTAGAAGAAAGAGACTGGATCATTGGAAATTTGGAAGTAGAGATTGTCACATTAAGAAAGGATCTTCAAAAGAAAAATATGCAGAATAACTCAAAATTTTTGGATGAAATTATCAGCAGTCAAAGGCCTAATCATGACAAGTCAGGACTTGGATACAATCAGATAGAAAAGGGATCAAGCTCCAAAGAAACAAAACAAGAAACATATCGAAAAATTTATGCATAAACAATCAAAGGGGATAGGAAGACATACAAGGAAGATTACAGGGACACACCTCCACTGAGAAGATTCATATTTTAGAATTGAGGACCAACAGAAACAAATAGGACCTAGGAAGAAGAATGATTCATAAGAGTAACTCCTTTCAGAATTTATTCAACTCCCAGGTATCAAAATATTTTTTTTTGTTTTATGTTATGCATGCAATAGTTTTGGACATAAATATGTAAGTTGCAGAGCTAATAGAAGAACCATAAACAACTTTGAAATACATACACAAAATGGTTATCCAAGAAGGTCTAGTGAAGCACAGAGAAGAAGCTACAATAGGTTTGAATAATTGATCACTGAAGTGGAATGTTAAAAGTGCAATAACTTTGGACACATGGCCAAAGATTGTAGAATGAAATTCTCTCCTAGAAAACCACAAAAGAACAACAACAGTCACAAACATGAGCCTTAGAAGATAACATGGATAAGAAAGAAGAATCAATATAGCAATGAAGAATGCACAATCTCTCTACAATCTAAGAAGAAGAAGCGTGGTTGGTATGTTGACAGTGGTTGTTAAAAACACGAAGAACAGGTGAACAAAGACCAGGTCCCAGAGATCGCAAGACTGGAAATAAAATGAGATGAATAAAATTCTACAGAGAAAAGGAAAGATGAGGGATACAGAAAGGTTTGGAAAATAACTGAAAGAAAAGAATGATAGGTAAATAAGGAACATGTTCAAGAGATTGTACTTTTAGGAACTGTAGTGAGAGATCAATTCACAGACAGAAGGAAAGAATTTAGAGCTCAGAGAGATGATAAATCTACCAATGAAGATGATGATGAATACACATCAGAGCAAGAATTGTTCTGAGCCATCTGGCTTAGAGGCTCCCAGATTATATGAATAATAGATAGGGGGAGTCTATGTAGTAGCTAAGACAAACCAGAGAACCATCCTACGAGCATCCTGCAAAGTTTACGTAAACATATTAATGCTCATAAACAACAACAACAAAACTCCCTATGAGCTTTGGAAAGGAAGTGAAGACAACAACCTCTACATCAAGGTAACTCAAGGTAGTATTTTATTAATTGAAATTTATATTGATGATATTATTTTTGGAAGTACTAATGACAATTTAAGCCAAAAATTTGCAAAGGACATGCATAATGAATTTGAAATGTCATTATTCAGAGAACTATCCTTCTTTCTGGGTCTTCAAATATGTCAAAGCAACCAAGGAATTTTTATTTCTCAAACTAAGTATATCAGAGAAATTCTAAAGAAGTTTGGAATGGAAGAGTGTAAACCAGTTAACACTCCTATGAAAACCAGTTTCAAGTTGAACAAAGATGATGATTCAAAGTCTATAGACTAGAGACAATACAGTTCAATGATTTGTAGCTTACTATATGTGACATCATCCAAACCAGATGTAATGTAGGCAATTGGACAGGTGGCAAGATTTCAAGCAGCACCAAAGGAATCACATGTATTAGTAGTGAAGTGGATTTTCAGATATCTCAAAGGAACAAAAGAGTTTGGATTATGGTATCCAAAAGGAAAGGATCTATCACTTATTGCCAACATAGATGCAGATTGGGCAGGTTGTATTGATGACTGATGAAGCAAAAATGGAGCAACGTTATACTTGGGTGAGTTTTTAGTATCATGGTTAAGCAAGAAACAATCATTATTATCCTTATCTACAGTCGAGGTAGAGTATATTGCAACAACAACATGTTGTGCACAAGTTCTATGGATGAAACAAACTCTGACAGATATACATGTTGAGTATGATGATCCCATTTCAATATATTGTGATAATACAAGCACCATCAGTATCTCAAAGAACCTGGTGATGCACTCCAAGATAAAGCACATTCCAATAAAGTATCACTTTCTACGCGAACAGGTTGAAAAGAAGAACATCAGAGTTGAATATGTGGGCACAAAAGAACAAGTGGAAGACATCTTTACAAAACCGCTTCCATGGGAAGCCTTTGAGTATCTTCGCCAGAGACTAGGAGTTGTTTATACTCCAAAATGAATGCTTTTGAATGCTTATTGTATATGTCTTAGATGTACATGAGGAAGCAACATAAATAGAAAAATTCAAGTTGGGAGATCAGTTTCAGGAAGAGTTTTGTTAGGGGGAGCAACCCCGGATGGAAAGATACCTTTGTCATTGATGACAAAGGGGGAGAGATTTATTAGATGCAAAGGTAAATGCTTGGAGAGAGAGAAAAGAGGAATGTTTCCAAAGGGATTGATTGTCACAAGGGAAGAGTCAGCGATATGACTTTAGAGTGATACCCTTTGTCAAAGGAGGAGATATTATTCATATGAAGGGAGAGAGAGTAATCAGAGGCTTATAAACACAACAAAAATTCAAAGGCATGTAGACAGGGGGAGCATCCCCAAGGAGCGTTCAATTAGGGGGAGCATCCCCAAAGGGAGATACCCTTTTCCATTGATGTCAAAGGAGGAGAGAAAGAAACATTGATGAGGAGTATAAGCATGAATGTTATCATAACTAAGTGTTGTCATCGATTCCAAAGGGGGAGATTGTCAAACAATTGGCTTAGGTTGATGGAAAATTGGTATGTATTGTTGGTTTTCATTGATTTCAACCATTAAAGAGTGATATTTTAGATTGATGTCAACCCTTTAGTGATTGATGTCAACCCTTGGAGAAAGTCCGGTAGCAAATTTTGGTAGAACAAAGGTTTGGGTAATGGACCCAAGGTTGTTTCATGTATAATGGTATGATTTTTAATATATTTGAATGTAATACTATTATATATGGATATTACATGTCATTCCATTTCCGATGGTATGTGGAACATCACATAACTCCTCACGGTTAGAGAGTTATGGCCATGAGAAGTTGGAGAATCCAGGTTTGGGTAATGGACCCAAGTTTGTTTGATGGATAATGGTATGAGTTTTGATATATTTTAAGGAAAGACTATAATTTATGGATATTAAATTTCATTCCATTTCTAGTGGTATTTGGAACGTCACATAACTCCTCACGGTTAGAGAGTTATGGCCATGTGAAGTTGGAGAACCCTCATGAGTCATCTAGAAGCCCCAAAAGGTCAAAGTAGTCAAAGTGGTTTAAGAGATTTTAGAAAGTAAATAATAAAGTGAAGTGATGAGTGTATTATAAGTCAAATTGAATAAAAAAGAAATTATTTAAATAATAAAGTTAATCGAGAAATTAGGAGTGGGTTAACCCTAAAATAAGGAAAGTGGGTTAAGATGGTTAAAAGGTAACCCCTCGAAGAAGCTACCTGAAAGTATAAATAAGAGACAAGGCTCTCTCATTTTAATCACACTTGATAATATTGAATATATATAGGTTAATGAGGTAACCAAATGATATCTAAGCCTAATTTTAGAGGGAAAGTGAAGTAAAGAAGGCCAAAATTCAAGGGAAGATAAATTCTTTTGATGATGTTTTCTAAGGAATGTTATTTATAGGTCATCTCACCATTTTCACAATGATTTTTTTTCTAGAATGAATCAGACCGTGAAATTGGGAGACCATTGAGGAAACATATCCAAGTAGTTGTGGTACAAATTTTAGCTTGTGGGTCGTTGTATTTTTTGAGTTACACATCGTGGAAAATAAGGTTTGTGGCTAGTCTTGAAACTAGTCTAAAACATGTGTTTCAGGTAAAAACTTCATAACTTCTTCATAAAAGATCCAAATTTAGTAAGACCAAAATTATTAGTTATAGTACATTTGTTAATATTTTCTTTACAATTTTCAGATCCATACAACAAATATTACGTACGGGGCACGCTCTACAAGTTCACTCTCTAGAATAAGCCAAAATTTAACAAGGTATGTTGTGTTTGCTATAACTCCTTTTCTGAGAGGTTCCAAGTATTGAAAACTGGAAAAATTGCATTAAATACATTTAAGAACATTGTGTACCATTTTCATATCTTTATTCATTACAGGTACATAGTTATGATTATTGCAAGTTAGGGTTTTTGACTAATCCAAAATTAGTCATGTAAGACTAAAGTAAAGTTTGATGAAAATGATAGTCTCTTATTGTTAAATTTAAGGAAGGTTTGCCGGTATATGATCATATACACTAGGTCTATTACAGAGTTACAAATCAGATTTGGATGATGAAATTGATGAGGGATTTTGGTTGAGGTACATGTTGGGTACATGGTTGAGACAAGTAGTTGATGATTTGGCACATACATGAGGTGTATAGTTGGTGATGTTGCTACATCTTGATGAGTAATAGTTTATGTGTATTTGAAGCATTATTGGTACATATTTGGTGCATGGTTGATGCACTCATTGATGGTACAGGTTGAGGTATAGGTTGGTGCATGGTTGATGCAATTGTTTATGGTACAAACTGATTACAGGTTGAGGTACAGGTTGGTGCATGGTTGATGCACTTGTTTATGGTACAGGTTGATTACAGGTTGAGGTACAAGTTGATGCATGGTTTATGCATGGTTCAGGTTATTAGTACAGGTTGTTTGGTGTAGGTTGATTGGTATAGGTTTACAACAATATATCTCACAGTGATAGTGTGACAGTGGTTCCATCATTCTGCTTATATTTGAAGGCTGTTGAACGGGCCAAGGACAGGTGGTTGTATCCACCTTCTAGTTGTAGTTGGAGAACATAGGGGGTTGTAGCCTCCTTCTAGTTGTAGCCAGAAAATTGGGGAGTTAAAGCTTCCCTCAGGTTATAACCTGAAAAACTAGGGTGTTGGAGCCTCCTTCCAGTTGCAGTTGGAAAACAAAGGAAGTTGGTGCTTCCAATGAATGTAATTTTTAAAGACATATAAGAAAAAGGATTCTGTGGTTTTCTCCCGCTTTGGGTTTCCACTTAAAAACATTGGTGTACTATGTATGTGTATGAATATTGTTCTTTTTTTCATTGGTCATTTACTCTGCAACTATTGGATGATAATGCTACATTGATATAACACTTGCATATTGTGGTTAAAAAGGATTGAATTGCTCTATTACTGATTCACCCCCCCCTCTCAGTAATCAATTAAAATAGTCAGAGGGGATATTAATTTCTACAAGGAATATCATAGGGACACTCCTCCACTGAGAAGATTCATATTTCAGAATCAATAAAAGTTGGAAACAAATAGGCCTCGGGAAGAAGAAGGATTCAGAAGAGAAACTTCTTTCAGAAGATATTCAACTCCCAGGTATCAAACTATCTTTTTTGGTTTATTTTATGCATGAAATAATTTTGGACATAAGGATGTAAATTGTAGAACTAATAGTAGGAACATAAACAACTTTGAAATTCATACACAAAATGGTTATCCAATAAGGCCTAGTGAAACACAGATAAGACGATACAACAGGTTTGAATCATTGAGCACTGAAGTGGAATTCTACAAGTGCAACAACATTGGACACATGGCCAAATATTGTAGAATGACAATCCCTTCTAGAGAATCACAATAGAATAACAACAGTCACATACAAGAACCTCAGAAGAAAACATGGATAAGAAAGAAAAATTAGTATAGCAATGAAGAATGCACACTCACTCTACAAGCTAAGCATAAGAAACATGGTTGGTATGTTGAAAATGGTTTCTCAAAGAACATGACAGGTGATGAAGACAGGTTTATAACATTGAGAAAGGAAAGAGATGAATCAGTCTCCTTTGGAAATGACGACTCAGCTAGAGTCATTGGAAAGGGCACAGTCAAAATTGGAAACAAGGATACCAAGGCATAAAATGTTCTACTAGTGGAAGATATGAAACGTAATCTTCTAAGTGTAAGTCAAATGCATGACCAGGTTCACAAGCTTATGTTCGATTCACAGAAATGTGAGATAAGAAAAGCATGTTCAAGAAAATTGGTTGCAACAACTACAATAAATTCAAGCAACATATGTATTAAGTGAAATTGGAAATGACAAGTGTTGTCTAGGAAATGAAGATGAGGTTTGGTTATGGAACAGAATAATGGGTCACATAAAATTCGATAACCTCATCAAAGTTAGAAAAAAGGAAGAAGTCCGAGAAATTACCTAGATCATGAATCCAACCAATACTTTATGCAAGCATTGTCAATGAGGAAAGCAAGAAAAGACCAGGTTCAAATCAAATGAATACTCAATGGCAAGACCACTAGAAATTGTGCATACTAATGTAGTTGGACCAACTAGAACAAAGGGTTTAAAAGGTGACAAATAATTTATGTTATTGGTTGAGGATTATAAATAATGATTGTAGTTTTCTTTCTCAGGAATAATTCATAAGCATTTGAAAACATCAAGGTATACAAGGAAATGGTTGAAAATGAAATGGATTCAAAAATCAAATGCTCAAGATCTGATAATGGAGGAGAGTTTTGTTCGACAACACAGGTATTCCCATAGAGGATGAACACCTTCAATAACCACTCACATAACCATGTAAAATATCAACACACCGATGTTTTCATGTGGTAAAACCCCTATGGGGAAATATCCACGGCCCCGACCAATGCGGCCACTTGGAGCAGTTTATTAATCCAAAAGAAAAAGATTACAGAAAGATTTTACAAGAGAGTTTCTCACAATCGATCATCAGCAAATGACCCACCATGTTCTTTGAATAGAGATCATGGACCAATAGGGTGTTAAGCCACAAATCATTGGTCATTAAGATTGAGGAGAGTATGAACCGTCAGATCACTCTATGTCCAGAACATACCATGTCCTTCGTATTTCCTAACTACAAATGCATACTAATGCATATTAAAGAAACACAATTTTACCTAACGACACATTAGACCAAGTAGATATTAACTAACTCCTAAGTGTCTAAATATCCTAACATCCCCCCTTAAGAACAACTTGGGATAGGATTGANTAGGAGAAGGAAGAAGACATTAGATCCTATCCCCCCTTAATGACAACTTCCTAAACTCCTAACACATATTGAAGTTTGGAAAACTTCACTTCTGTAAGAGACTTTGTGAAAATGTTTGCAACTTGATCTTCTGTAGGGAAAAAGATAAATTCAATAACTTGATCATGAATGAGCTTTCTGATGAAGTGCATGTGTATCTCAATGTGCTTGTTGTGTTGATGTTGAATTGGGTCATTGGTGAGATTGATGGAACTTTGATTTTTTCACCAAAGGCTAGTTGGATGCTACTACTCGAATCTAAACTCTGAAAGGATCTGTCGAAGCCACAAGGCTTCCTCACTTGCATTTACCATTTCGCGGTATTCTAGTTTTGCTAAAGAAAGTGCAATATCTTGTTGTTTCTTACAGGCCCTGTTATCCCCGATATCCAGGGATGACTAGGAGATCATGTCTCGAGGCCCACATGGTCCTAGACATGGAGTACCGAGAGCAGGAGCGACTTGAGCATGGCCCTGGA
>JASDQU010254873.1:0-11994 GCA_032191745.1 Picea mariana | reverse complement strand
AAATATAACAAAATTATTCACAAGTTTTGTTTTTACTGTAAAGTGAAATTCTAAATAAAAAAAATACTTTTGTATGCCGGAAGTTGAAGAACTTGTGAAAATACAGTTTTTTTGGTCATAAAACAGGCAAAAGTGTTACCCATCTTCATGATTTTACCCATTAGTGTTGATTCTTAGTGTAAATGTGTGCTAGCAAAAACTTTGAACCTAGTTTTTAAGATTTGTCACATGTTATTAATTATTTTTAATAACATTTTTTTTCAACTCTTGTACACTACGAAATTGTGTTAAAAAATACGATGCACTCAAGAAATAACTGTTCCATATATATAGATTCTTGTTCTTGAACTACAATCATACAATATGACACTAGATTATTTTTTGTTAAGTACAATGCCATATTCACTCTTTGTAATTCATGTCCATCTTACTCATGGTTGTTTATGTTTGATAACAAAATGAATTCTACCTTTTTGCAAGATTGCTTTCAGCTCTTTTCCTTTTCATTTAAAGAGCAACAATGCCACAATACTAGTAAATTACACCAATACACAAAATTTTGTAAATATCAACATCCCTAAAAAAAATAAAATATATTTGTATATACTACCAAAGATCTCAAATGATGAATAAATCCAAGGGATATAGGAAAGTGTCATAAGGTATTTACAAAACTAGTAAAAATAGAGCTTCAAATGGAACTTTATGCCTTACTAGTCAATGGAATGGATATGTTATTATGTGTTGAATCGTGTAAGAAGTCAAATAGTCAATTAGGTCAGAGTGCGACTAAGTAGGAAGTTTTGTTGGGAAGTTTCACTAGGAGATAACCAAACTAATATGGAAGTGATAGATTTACTGAACTATACATAATTGACTTGAAGATCACATTGAGATAATTAATGGAAATAATGGATGCATGTCTCTAGAACATGTCAACAAAAACCTAAAAGGTTATAAGAATGTTTATTGGTCAAATCTTCGTGTAGTATGGTCTATGAGTAGTTGAATGGTTGAGGAATAAGTTGATTGGGGTTCTTGGTAGAGTATAACTCACCATTACCATGGAATAGATCAATCCTAATGGTTTCTTTGAGGGTGCATATATTAACCTCAATGAATTGACAAAATGTACAAGGGATTACAAGATCAAAAGCAACATGTGTATGGTGCATCGACAATAACTATTGAACCAATTCATTGTCATTAGGAAGTGGGCATTAAATGACATGTAGAAGTTGAATTGATTGTTCAAGTGGCATGTAAAGAAGAGGAACAATTGTAAAGTTATCTCTTAGATATGGGCCATAAGAATATGAATTGCTACAAAATGAGAGAGGGAGGTAGAAGTTTGAAGATTACAATTGACCTCACAAACCCACTAATAACATAAAAGAAATCTTTAGTAAGTGGTGCACAACAACTTGTTATGCCTTTAATCTTGGCACAAAATAAATCTTGCTTTACTAAGTGGTGCACTCTTATCTGATCATAGATTGGATAATGTTATATTATATAACATATGAACTGTGAAAATGTTGTATGATGATTGTTCGTATTCCTAATAGAAATTTTGATGATGTGATGCAAATGTAATATTTGTGAGGCTTAGTTGGAGTTAAAAATCGATATAAAATATAGTCATATAAGGTGGCAATTCACGTTGATTGAGAGTAATCATGACAATAATTTCAAATGTAAGTGCATCATAACCTATTGTAAACATAGTAATGTGAGTTTTAATGGGATATATATTAAAAAGAAGATGATTTTGAGTGATTCATAATTGTCACAAAATTTATGGTGGTAATGCAGCCTATTTCTACAAATAGTAATGTGAGTTTTAGTAACATATATATTTCGAATAATATGCAATTGAGCGAGTCTTTTAATTGTCACAAAGTTAATGGTTATAAAGGGTCATTTCTATAGATATCCACACTCCCCTCACGTTGTGGGATGGTCATGCTATCCACACTCCCTAGATATGTGATGACTAATACTAGTTGTCTACTAGAGATATTAGGTTGAAATGTTTGAAGATTTCACATTTGGATTATCTCTAGAGTTAGTTCAATATTATGAAAACTCCAACATATTTCAACAAAGGAAGGGATGGGATATGCGAGATGGAATTAAGGGTTTAAAGGGAGCTCAACGATTTACTTTATTTATTTTTTTTCATTATTACTTATTAACATTTTAAAAATTACATTAGGAACATCGCTTATAAATAGTCATCTACATATGAGATATGTGTGTGCTATCTATGCCTAAATATCCAACACACATACAATATTATGGTTCAATAAACACATTAGTTACTAATGTCTCTAGGTTATTAATGAATTGATTAATAAGTTGTCAATTTGAAGTTTATTATATGAATATAAATATCATCAATAAGATAATAACTAGTTCCCATCTTTAAATATTAAATTAAGTTAAATAACTAGTTCCCATATAAGACACTTTTATTTTTATATTAGACTTTATTATCCAAAATGAATTATTCATTATAATTATTCCTTTAGTCAAAGGGTCACTACAATTGGAAAAGACCACCAAAGTGGGAGACAGGTTCCTTTTTGAGGAGTTTACAATGATAAGAGTCTATGGTTTGGAAGAGAAGCCATATCAAAAGTGAGTGTTGAATTTGGTAGAGAAGCCATATCAAGAGACTCAAAAAAGTGAAATTCATTCAATTACTGACTAAAAAGCCAAGAATATTAAATTAAATATTGATCAAATGTATTTCAAGGAAAAACCAAATCTACACAAGTAGGCGCAAAGACTAAAAATTCAGCCATGAATCAATCAACTCAGAGATAAATAAGGGATAGATGACATAGCAAATTCTTATCCTTCACTCATCATCCATGCACAAAAAAATAGGGCATTTGAATCTATAGGTCTTTAAACATTGAAGTGACGATCATCGATTCGACTCCTGGCCGACTGCTTAGGCACAGACTGATGTCTAAAGGGATAAGGAGAAAAATATAAAATCACAATATTTTCAAGGGAAAATAATGGTTGAGATAAGTCTAGACAACCTCATTATATAAATAGAATCAAAGAGTTCCAAAACCACTAGAGACAAATAATGTGGTTGACCAAGAAAAATTTCCATGGTTTAATCCTTGTGGTGTACCGCATGACCAATACACTTGCTTAGTTGCCAAATAGGATTTCCAACAAGCAAAGTTAAGCTAATATTGATCAACCAAATGATCTAAATAACTATGTGGGTGAATGGACAAGTATGATTGGAAATGTTTCTAATGATCAAACAAATGAAAGAATCATTGATCCTACCATCATTGATAGGGAATTATCACCCAATACATTTCAAGAGGAAGTCAAGAGGAGAATTTGTGAGAAGGATTGGGTTACTTATGAATGTAGGGGTAAACAATTTCAAAAATAAGCCAAAAGTAATCCAACTCAAAGTAACCTAATTTAAAGTCTAACCAATCCGAATCCCAATAATCAAAATCAAATAAATCCAAGTATGTTACCACATGGAACTTATAAAGGAACACAACCAACTCAAGTTATGAAGAAAAAGTGGTTACTTTAAAAAAAAAAAGTTATGAATTGTTTTTGCATAATTGTATGTTGAATTCTAAGACATTAAAAAATGTTATGCCAATAAAATTTATGAAAATATTAGGAATTGAAACCACCAAACCTTATAGTAAACAACTTGGTGGTTTCATTCCTTGGCCCTGAGATCCTTGAAGAAGAAACCAATGTGAAAAGTAATTTGTTTTAAGAAATTCTATCATTTAAATATTAAAATGACATCTTAATGAGAACATATGCATTAAATTTTAAGAGGAAAACTAGCATTCCATTATTAGTGAATTTTTTTATTTATATAATTTTCTAATGAATTAAGGTTATATATTTTGGAAGATTTAATTCAATTTTCTAAGTTTCGACATTTTACACCATAAAGTAATATGTTGTGCATGTACCCAATAATTCTTCCTAGTAACGAGATTGTCTTTTTTATAGATTTCTATTATAATTGACTTGTGATGAGAGGAAAGCATTAGGTTACATCAACCCTTACATTTTTTCCTTTAAGGAAAAGATAATATAGTTTATTCATAATCTAATTAGTTAACCTGCATGGGGGCGAACTTCTTCAGTCTGGGTACATTCTTGCATAATTAAGTTTATATATTAGTGTTGGACAAAGATTTTCCTATGTAGTATGAGTTATTACTGCTTGGGGGTCGTTATATTTGGTAGTGAGTCAAAGTACCTTCATTTGGGGACAAGTCTGGTATGAGGGGAAAGCACTTCATTTGTGGTTGTCGCTACCTTCCATTTGGGGACTTGTTAATGCTATTAGAAGGGTCAAAACAAAAGGGTGACACCTACATGCCCATCTCTTGCTTTGGGGGCGTTGTTGTTTATGATTGTTTTGGACTATATTACCACTTATAGAGTTGGTATCACCTACTGATAGTTGTTGCACACTACAGTCATCTACAGGCAGGCTTATTTGGAGTAGTTTTGTAGAGACAACATATATAGAGAACATATATCAGGTTCCTCTTCTAGTATTTTGTATTTTTCTTTGATTTCATTGTATTGCTTCCACCAAATATTTAATACAATAAAGAAGTGGGGCTATTTTGTTGTTTTTTATATTCCTGTAGCAGAGTTTGTGTTTACTATGTGAGTAGAATGTTTTGAATACAAATTGTTTGTCTTAATATATAAACCAA
This sequence comes from Picea mariana, assembly GCA_032191745.1. Classification (NCBI taxonomy): domain Eukaryota; kingdom Viridiplantae; phylum Streptophyta; class Pinopsida; order Pinales; family Pinaceae; genus Picea; species Picea mariana. The sequence continues at coordinate 7,249 of JASDQU010254873.1, read as the reverse complement.
GAACTTAAACAAAATGTATCAGAAAATTTAGCAAGGTACATTACATCCAACCATACATCCTCCAAAGTATTGTAGTACCACTTTTGCTTCTATCATTCATTCTACTCTCCAAATATGGCCCTATCCATGTACAGGTACAGGCCTGAATTTGGGCCTATACCTGTACATGGACAGGACCAAATTTCAAGAGAATGTGTTCTATTAACTATGTATTGTCTATGTAAGAGTGATTTTGAAAATGTATCATAAAAAATAGATGTAGTCCAATAATAACAACTTAATATTTAAAAATACACAATTAAGGAAAACATAACAATGGTATTACATAATCACTACTTTATAAATCCAAATGTATTGACATAATTTTGTCAACATTGTACTATTTTCTAAATCCAAATGTATCACTACTTTCTTTCCTAATTTTGTCAAGGTATATGGTAAATTGACAGGGCCATATTACAGGGCCATATTCGGCCTTGTCCATGTACAAGTACATGCCCGAATTTGGGCATGTACCTGTACAAGGACAGGGCCAAATATGGTCCTCTAAACAATCTAAAAAAACATATTTAATTACTAAACTATAGTTCCTAAACTATATTTAATTCCTAAACAATATAAAAATATAAACTATAATTTTGTTATAAATTTTAATGCTATTTTAGTAAATCAATCTAATCTAACCATACCTTAATGACGCTCGCTGCTCCAACTTCCACAACACCATCGTTTCTCCAACGTCCATTGTCCGTCTGCCTGCAACAAATGCCAAGCAGCACAACAATACAATAGCACAAACGAATCTCCACACTCACAAAAAACACTCTTCGAACTCGCAAACACTCTCTGAACACTCTACGAACAACACAAAAAACTCTCTCTGAACTCACAAACACTCTCCGAACAACATAGCAGCATACACCCTCCGAACAACATAGCAACAAACACTCTCTGAACTTGCAAAAACTATGACAGGAGCGATGTGCAAGTAATATATAAACATTTGTACAGCTGAAACATATTTTGGCTGAAAACAAATTTCGGCCGAAACATTATTTCGACCGGAATATGTTTCGGCCAAAAAGATGTTACTGGATGAAAAAATATCCGCTTGGCTAAAATTGGACACGAAAATAGAGGGCTTCGTCAGTGTGTCGTTCAATTTGACATTCAAAGGTTTGACTGAAAGAGTTTTTGGCCGAAATATACTACTTTCGGTGGAAAAAAAAGATAAGTTCGGCCGAAAAAATGATTTTCGGAATGTTGGAGACCCGATTGGCATGAAAGTGTAACCCACCTTCATGATTCCACCCGAGTCCCTTTGAGGTAGTGAACGACATGAAATTATGAACAACCATTAGTTGGGACAACTCGGTTGAAAGAATTATTTTGGGTACCAATATGCTAAAAGAAATGGAAACAATTATTAAAAAAAAAAAAAAATCTGAAAAGTGCATAGGACAGACAAAAGAGTTTTGCAGACCTGAAAAGAACACATACATAATTCAATGTAGAACATCATTTCTATTTAAAAGTCAAATAGAGAAACAATTCATTCAAATTGGAAAAGAGTACCAAGTTGTCACCACGGTATTGTGGGCCACTTTAAGTGCTTTCCAGAGTGGGGCCAATGGCCTACCAACTTGCACTACCAACCAATTTAAAAGTACACCATGTATTTCATGTTTCATTGTTAAAGAAGTATGTACATTATGTAACTCATATTGTAAATTGGAATGTAATTCAGGTGGAACTAGAAGGCAAGTTACAGGTGGAACCACTATGCATTCTAGACAAGAAGAAAACTATGATATGGAACCAAGCCATCACTCAGGTTAAAGTGTAGTGGAGGCATTTTAGTCTCAAGGAGGCCACTTAGGAAATGGAATAAGCCATGAGAAATACTTATCCACTCCTATTCTAGCGCTGATATGATCATATTGGAACACCGAGGATGATGTTCAGTTCAAAGGGGAGAGGATGTAATTTCCCTCCATTTATAATCATTCAAATATTTTAATTTTTGATCGTTATGTTGTGAAAGTTGAAAAAAAAATTATATGAAAAATTATATCATCATAAACATTGACAATGAAGAATATTAGAGAATCCAATTATAAAGAGTAAATCATTATTCCATGGGAGAGTGAAAAGGGATAAAAACCACTCGAGTAGATATTGTCCATGAGGACAAGTGTAAACCTACTCCCAAAGATGTGGGATATGAGGGAATAAGATAGCACAAAGTTAGGCCAAGAATATTCCCTAGGGTTAGGGATGAGACTAACTTGGAAAAAATACCTAGCCAAGCTATTTATTCTTGGTAAAACAATAAAATACAAGTATAGATGAGGTAAGACGCTGCCGAGTATTTGTGAGGTGAACTTGAATTTGATGGTTACGATAAAGAGTCAAACTATGAGATTTCTCAAAAAGGTTATGCAATTTTAAGTCTCTATGGAATAATGGTTCAGGTCTATGGTTGGGAGGAATTGGTTCTCTACTCAGTTTTTCCCTAGTATTGAAGCAGGCTAAGATGAATTTTCTATATTTTATTCATTTTACGCTGGTTATTACTTATTATATTGGAGTATTTAAAGAGTGTAAGTTTGTAATAATAGTTTGTAACATCCCGCTCTAGCGCATGGGATAGTTTGTAACAATCAAAAAATGGACTTAGGATAAATGACCTTCTAGGATCACACTCTCAGAAATAATTTGGTAGCTTATTCATCTTGTAAGACTCATGTAGCTGAATGACTCTTACTTAAGAATAGTAGTAAGTTATGTAGCTTGAAAAATAGTTATTCTCCCAATAGCACCTTCGTAAAAAACAAGTAATTTTCTTTTTGAATCTCATAAGGTTGAGTAAGACAAGTTTGAAAAGTGGACTATATAAGGTAAAAAACAAGTAATTTTCTTTTTGAATTTCATAAGGTTGAGTAAGACAAGTTTCAAAAGTGGATTATATAAGGGATGTGAATAAGTGATATCATCAGGGGAGAAAATGGACTTTAGCAAGTGATATGAATAAATGGTATCATCATGGAAACAATGATTTGCAAGAGATTATTGAATTTGATTTTGGATATTTTGTGAAAGAGGCATAGGTAACGACAAAGTTAATTCACACTAAGAAAAAATAAAAGTTTTGAAGACTAGAAAGTTTGAACTAGATGAAAAAACAAAATTTCCTCACACCATATCAAACTATGTAAAAACTATAAGTGCATTTTTTCACTCCAAATCAAACCACCAAAAAGCCATAAACAAAAGTTTCCAAGTGTATATTCAGGATGGATTAGTCATTAAAGATCCAATTTTGATCAAAGGTTGCATTCAATTATTTTTAGATGCTTTATAAAGATAATGTTGTTGATACAACACTATCCCAAGAGGAAATGATGGACTACACTCCTTGTTATATTATTGAGAAATATAGCCAACAACTCCTTAAACTTATTAGTAAAATGGAAAAGAGTAGTATTTTTTACATAGATAAACAAATCCCCAAGCCATGATAGCTTTTAAATTATTTTTTTTTAGAAAACTTGGATGATTGTTAAAAAAAAATTCTAATATCTTGTGGAATTTAATTTAGAAGGGAAACTAGGGAGAGCAATCAATTCAAACTTTCTTAGTGTTGTTTCATAAAGGAGAGATGTTGCTTCTTGCTCCTTCTAATTGGAAGTTCATAATCCTAATTGGTCTCTACTTTACAAGAGGGAGTAAAAAATTCAAGGATGGAGTAACATGAATCTAAATATCTAGGGTATAATTATACTTATTCAATTCTCAACACCTATTTTATCTACCAGTGTTCAATCTTTGCTTCATATGCATAATTTTTATTTATAGAATCAATAAAAGGAAACTTCTTTGGGAAAGAGAAAAACACAAAAAGAAATAATTTACTTAAATAATCAAAATTGGCACCCAAATTGTTGTGGATTTTGACATCCACCTTTGACCTAGTGAATGAAAGTGATTACTTAATAATTATTTTTCAGTGTAGCTAGGGGGATAATATAGGGTACCTAGGGAGTACCCAATCAGAATAATAGTAGATATGTATTGTTGTGTATGAAGGCCACTTTTAATAAATAGTACCTAGTATGAAAACAATAAATATGAGAGGCATGTGCACTTATAAGGAAAGGAGACATATAGGGCTTAGTTCATGCCATTTTCATTTCACAATTTTATTACATGGAAGAAGAAAGGATAGAATGGAAGCAACATTTGAAGGTATGTGATATCATTCAACAACTAAAAGAGGACTAGAATGCATTAGATAAATTTGCATGGAAGAATGATTCACTATGTTATTAATATTTCCTATATTTATGTAATAATTCCCAACTCAAATGAAAGGGCCTTTTGGAATTGCACACTTCTCCTCTAGGAGGACATTCAAGGTTCCTAAAAACTTACCATGAGATCAAAAAAGATTTTTTCTAGGAAGGTCTTAAAAAAGATGTTCAAAAGTTTGTGGTTGAATGTTTAGTTTGAAAACATAATAAGGGAGAGACAATAAAGACCTAGGGTATTATAAAACCATTATCCAAGTTTATCATGGTAGCTACAAGATTCATGGAAATAGTTTAGAATGTGCATGGAATCCCCAAGATTATTGTAAGTGATAGAGATCTAATTTTCAATAGTAATTTTGAACTAAATTATTTTATTTTTTGGGTAATCAATTGGCTCATAACTCTTCTTTTCATCTTTAATCCAATGGAAAAACTAAGATTTTGAATAAATTTCTAGAATGGCATCTTCATTTATTTGCATATAATAAATAGGGACAATGGGTCAAGTGGTTGTCCTTGGCAAAATGGTGGTAAAAAACATCCTTCCATACTTCATCAAACATGCCTCCATTTATGGAACTTTATGGATATCATCCTCCATCCATCACATCACTCTTAAAAGGGAAATATAAGGTTCTAGTAGTGGAGGATTATATAGAGCACCAATAAGAAGTAATCCAACTTGGATATAACACAAAATAGGATGAATCAACAAGCATATCGACCTTGCAACAAAAAGGAATTTGAAGTGGGGATTGGGTACTTTTGAGGATAAAACCATACAAACAAATGTCCCAAGTAACAAAAGAAGGAAAAGTACTCAAGTATTATTGTCCCTATAAGGTTTTACAAAGGATTGAAAGTATGAATTACAAATTGGAGTCACCTCCATATCGACATGTACATATATTCTTCCATGTTTCTTTCTTAAATAAGGTAGTCAACAAGAATATCCTAATTTAGGCTATTTTACTAGAGATTAATGAAGAAGGAAAAATGTTGTATAACTGGAAATTGAAACACAATCAAACAATTTTTAAATAGAGAAATTACTAGTACCTCATCAAGTGGAAGAACCTACCAATGAAAGATGTGACATGGGAATATGATTTCTTCATGATACCACAACTAATCAAGTGTTGGGGGAAATGATTGTTTGAAGGGGAGGGACATGTTAAGCCATATATATTGAGCTATTACATTTTTATTGTTATATTAGTGTTTTATTTATTGGTCGACTATGCCCCTTAATGTTTGGTTGGACCTTTTAATTGTAATTGTACCCTTTGTCTCCTATTGTAACGGCCCCATCGCCATGACTACATGTGATGTAACACAAAAACAATTTTTTTTTCTTTAGCAGGATGACAACAACAACGACAGTTAAACAACACAATGCACGCAGATCAGGCAACAATAAAAAACAACACAGACACTAGAACATCATACAACTGGACGAAACATGCGATAATTAATAGATAGATAAAAATGACTACCCGCCCGACATAAGCAAGACAACACCTACCAGCTGAAGGACAACATCAACAAACCTGACACAATGGCTTCAACAACCAATATCTAGAAACATTTACGATGAGAAAACCCAAATGAATTAAGGCGTTACAAACCAAGTACCAACATCAATTACAACGAACAAAATGCCCACTTCGGGAGGCACAAGACTCCGACCAGGTTATCATTCACATCTATCCACGAGGGTGCACAATGATCCCCCCATCAGGAGTCATGTCGTCACAAGGCGATATGAATGACACTAACCCTGGTGCAACATAACCTATCTAGACCAATAACCCAAGAAAAGTCCAATGCACTAGGATACCAAAATAATTGACAAAATACAAGAAGACTAAACCCAAGCACCCAATCGACAAGTCAACAAGATGCAAGATGCAAGGGAAATCTAACTACTAAAACAATCATACATCACATTCACTTCCTAAAGAAATCCTACATCAACATGGTTAACGATGCCAAGGAATCTAAACTTTAACCAATCATAACTCACACTAAATTCCTGAGTCCACATGCGTCATACATTCCTTAAACTGATCATTCTTTATCATTATGGAATAACTACCTGTTTTTTTTTGTTTTTTTTGCATTAAAAGTGAACTACTATAAGTACTTAACATAATCAATAAACATTGTCAACAATTAAACAATGTCTATTAATATAAGTGAACTACTTAACAAAAAGTGAGATGCACTTTCTATTAAATATTCGACATTGCTGTCTAAATCAATGCAGTCTAAATACATGATATTGTTGTCTAATATATCGTTATATCATTACTATCTATATTAGCAAGTCTCTGGATAATTCAATTGATAAACTATTAGTAAGTATAATGATATCGTTGGGTAAATAACCATAACTGCTTGATAAATAATATCGTTGCGTAATAACATTTTGTTGTCAAAAATATTTAAAACACTATCCATAATGATACTATCCAGGATATTTAATCACAATCCATTAAGCTATGATATTATTGTATCCAGTCCACTCTGAATTCGGTTATTAACAATGATTTACTGTCTATAAAATATGTGGTAATGTTGTCTATAACTTATATCAATCGCTGTCAAATGTTTACGGTCAAGAATACTAAATCGTTATACAAATTATTGTTGTTACTTAATTAAGATTTATTGTCATATAATCATTGTCATACATTATATATGATTTCTATCCATGATATCCTTGTATATCAATAATTGCCTTGTGTTTTTAACATATATAATGCATAACTAAAGAACAATAAAACCATCACTCAAATGATGTGTAAAATGATAAGGTTGTTGTCTAAACAATAAATAAATTCGTTGTCTAGGTGATAATGTAAATTCACTACAAATTCGTTGTAATTTCACTGTCTATGTCATAAATTAAGTGTCCATTCAATATATATATA
>JASDQU010254871.1:0-12291 GCA_032191745.1 Picea mariana | reverse complement strand
GTGGCTAATCCTTCTACCATTAGATAAAAGGGGTCGGCTCGGATTCCAATTGTTGAGCAACTGAGAGGGGGGGGGGTGAATCAGTTGCTACCGTGCTTAAACAATTATGCTTCTTTTTAAGCTCTTTACTAGGCACTCAATGATAATCACAATAATGTAGGGAAATAAGCAATGACACATTCAACATCAGTCACATATATGAGATACACAGAGATAGATGTTTCCCGAGGAAACCCATAAAGGGTAAAAACCTCTTCTTCTTTATATGATAAGTATTATTTACATTCTTTACATTATCATACATATGAGCACCAACTCATAATGAGGCTGCAACCTCTATTTTGCAAGCTGCTAGTTGCTGAGAGCACCAACTCTCTATTTTCTCTAGCACCAACTAGAAGGAAGCACCAACTCCTTGGTTTCTCTAGCACCAACTAGAAGGAAGCACCAACTCCCTGGTTTCTCTAGCACCAACTAGATGGAAGCTACAACTCCCTGTGTTCAAGCACCCACTTGAACCTCTGAGGACACCTGTCCTCCCTAGCACCTCCCTCCCACCCTGGTTTATGAATATGAGTTACTGAAACTTATTACAGTGATATAGTGTTCAACAATAGCTTACCAGTCTCATCACTGTTTAGCAACATTTCACTGCTCTGTCTTCCTCACTGTCTTCCTATATGCATCCATTGCACTTTCTATTCTTCTACCTCTTGTGCTCTCTACCCCATTCCCATTCCATGCACCTTTTGTCTTTTGTCCATTTCAGTTACTTCCCTCCACCTCCCTCTTCACACATGCATAACTCCCCACCACAACCACACCGATCTCTTCTTTTTTTCAACATTCTTATACTCTTTGTGCATTGTGTGCATGCCCTATATCCAATGGTTTTGCATGCTCTGCATGTCGAGTGCTATGCCTGTTCATCATGGAAACTCTTCAGCTTCTCTATTTTTTCATCCCATGTGTCCATCATCACTGGGAGTCATAATCAAGTTACTTCACATTACCAGTAGTTGAGATTCTTCATCTTCTGTTACAGTCGAGCTCAACTACTTTGTTGCAGTTATAGGCTCCAACCCTCATCTAGCTGTCAATCGCCTCCATGAATAGTCAATGTTCTACTTGCAGATCCCTTGAGATTTTTCACCTACTCTGTAAATCACCCCGAAGCATCTTCGATTCCTCTGGCAGAAACCATCAGTGGTTTCTGGCAATTACACTATGACGTGCAACAGTAGCCCTTCGATTTGATTCAATTTGATCCGCACCATTGGACGAATTTCATTAGTCTTGCATTCATTCCGGCATTCCGCTCTTCAGCATTTCAGGATTCGTGTGATCATGTGTCTCGACACTCCATGTCACGATCCCTAAAATGGAGCTTGTTTTCTCTATCTCTTTCCTCTATCTCTCACCGATGTGACCAATGGCTGTGACCATAGCCTTATTCAAAAACTGCATTTCGCAATTTCACGTTTCAGCACTTCGGCATTTCGGTACTCCTGTGGTGAAGTGTTTCGACACTTCAACTCCTAGTATCCGAAACTCCAAAATGGAGTCAGATCAACGGTCCGGTACTCCAGTGTTTCTCATTTCGGCGAATTGACATTTCGGTATTCCTGTGGTAAAGTTTCTTGAATCTCCATGTCGCGGTGCCCGAAACTCCGAAACGGAGCTTGTCTGTGACATTTCGCTACTTCGGGTTTCGCAATTTTGGGACTCCCCTGATGAAGAGTGTTTACTCTTGACTCCTCCTACTCCCGGTATCTGAAACTCCAGTATGGAGTCTTTATCATTTCTCGACTTTGGGTTTCACGACTTCGGGACTCCTTATGATGAGAGTCTTTGTCATTTTCATTTCCCGGTATCTGAAATCTTGGTATCCAGTACTCCAAGTGATGTTCCTATTTTGGGCTTTCGCATTTCGGCACTTAGAGTCTCCCGATGATGTGAGTCTTTGACATCTCCATCTCTCGGTAACCAAAATCCTAGTATCCAAAACTTTGAGCGATGCACCTATTTCTCGATTTCGGGGTTTCGCATTTCGCAACTTTGAGACTCTTGTGTTGGAGAGTCTCGACTCTTGACTTCTCCATCTCCTAGCAACCAAAACTTCGAAATGGAGTCTTTGTTGAGGTGATTTTTTGGGGTTTCTCATTTCACCTTGCTTGTTAAAGAGTGTGTAAGTTCTCCTAGATCCAACGTCGATCAGACCTCAGGCTCAGATCTAACGTTCATCGGGAAATCTTCAATGAGATCCATCACTGCATACTCTGATCTTGTCGAGCTTTCTCTACAGCGTCTTCCCAAAATACTTCTAGTTCCCACCTAGCACATCCTTCCTATACTCAAGCCATCATCGCTGCTATACTTGCCATCAATGACAAGCATACACTGCCTCTAAAGCATGCCAACAAAATTACCAACGGATTTTGACTGTGTCGACTAATGTCGTCATTTCCTTTGTTCTCAAGTCTACTGACGACGTGCTTTACGAAGGGAACCTGAGTAATATCTCACCCTCTATTCCGCTTGACATCTCTATTAAGCCCGGGATTGTCGAAAATGTTCATATAGGAGCCACTTGTTCCGGTGATGAGGTCGTCACATACAAAGCCATCTTTCAAGACTTCCATGACGACTTCGCTTGGAGTTACGAAGAGATGCTGGGTATTGACCCTCATATTGTTGTACACGAGATCAAGACATACCCGAGTGCTAAACCCATTCAATAGAGGCTTTTTCCGGTCCACCCCTGTAAAGCCACAGCCATTAAACTTGAAGTTGAAGAACTTCTTACAGCCAGTTTTATTTATCCGGTGGCTTTAACCGATTGGGTATCCAATCTCGTTCTGGTTAATAAGAATCAAGGCACCATCTACATTTGCATTGATTATAGAGATATAAATAAAGCATGTCCCAAAGACAACTTTCCAACCCCTTTCATCGACCAGATCGTCGACAACTATGCCGGGAGTGAAATCTTCTCATTAATGGACCATTTCTCCGGCTATAATCAGATCAACATTCTACCCATAGACCAACATAAAATTGCTTTTATTTGTCCTTGGGGTACTTTCGCCTACCAGAAACTCCCTTTCGATCTAAAGAACGCTGGTGTGAATTTTCAACGAGCCATGTCCTATGCTTTTCATGATATAAAGCACATAGTACAACCTTATATTGATGATCTATCAACGCATTCCATACATCACCAAGACCACCTGGCCCACCTTCGAGCCATTTTCCTTCGCTGCCGCCATTACCATATATGTTTAAACCCACATAAATGTGTTTTTTGTGTGGAGTCTGGCTGACTTCTGGGTTTCATTGTGCCATGTCTGGGAATTAGGGCAGATCCTTTGAAGGTTGAGGCCATCCTGAATCTTCCTCCTCCTTCTACCTTACACCAGCTCCAAAGTTTGCAAGGGAAGGCAAAATTTTTGCGTCATTTCATCCCAAATTACGCTGAGTTGACATTGGGATTTACTTGATTGTTAAAGAAAGGTTCTGCATTTGTCTTGGATGAGCCTGCAAATAAAGCCTTCGAAGCTTTAAATCTTTCCCTTACACATACACCACTACTTTTCCCACTGAATTACAGTCGCGATTATTTCCTTTATCTTGCAGCCTCAGACTCTACCTTCACTATGGTTCTAGTCCAGGAGGATGATTCTCATGATGAACATGTCATTTATTATTTGAGTCAAAGTCTCACGACTACTGAAATCAAGTATTTACATGTTGAAAAACTGGCCTTGGCATCCATCCAAGCTATCCAATGTTTCTGGCACTATATCCTTTTACGTAAGACTACTGTGATTTCCAACTGCAACCCTATGCAACACATTCTTACACGCCAATTGCTAGGGGGAAAATACTCCAAATGGATTGTAATACTCTAGGATTTTGACTTAGAATTCGAACGTGCTAAGTCCAAGAAATCCTTGGTGTTTGTTGAATTGATATGTGACCTTCCTTGTTCTAAGACGGAAAATGTAGCAGAGGATTCACTACCCGATGAATCCATTTTTATGATCAGTTCCGATGACCTTTGGTATGGGGATATCATTATATATCTCTAGACTTAGACTTTTCAGTCCAATTTGTCTAGCTCTAACCACCGTCACATACGATACCAAGCCCATCAGTATATTATCCTCAGTGACACTCTTTATCATTGTGGGATCGACTCCGTGTTTTGATGATGTCTCACCCTTGATGAAGCTGAGAAAGCCTTGAATGACTGCCATTTTGGAGCATGTGGTGGTCACCTGTTTGGGTATGCTACTATCCAAAATATCTTGCGAGCAGGGTACTTCTGGCCTTCTTTATTTAAATATTTTATAATTGTTGTCCAGAAATGCCATGCTTGCCAAACATATAATAATAAGATTCAATATCATCCCGCTCCCTTACATCCTGTAGTTTCCATAGGACCTTTCTCTAAATGGGGTATTGATTTCATGACCTGTAACACTCACTCGACCGGGGGGTATGGATACATTATCGTAGTTGTGGATCATTTCATGAAATGGGCCGAAGCGATGCCTACATTTGATAATACGGGAAAGACAACAACACTATTCATATTCAATCATATCATTGCTCGGTTTGGTGTTCCCCAAGCTATCGTTACTAATCATGGTAGCCACTTTAGAAACTTCATGATGTCTGAACTTACTGAAAAGTTGGGTCTTCACCATGAAAACTCAACACCCTATTACCCACAGGCCAATAGCCAGGTTGACGTAATAAACAAAATCCTCATTACTATGCTTCAACAAATGATAGGGATTCATAAGACTAGTTGGCACACGATGTTGTTTTCAGGATTATGGGCCTACCAGACATCTTCCAAGTCTGCTACTGGTTTGACGCCTTTCTAGTTAGTTTATGGCATATAAGCCATCTTGCCAATTGAATGTGAGATACCATCTCTAAAACTAGCTGTTGAACTTCTCCCAAACACTTCTGCTGAAGAAGAACATCTATTGTATCTTATGCAACTCGACAAAACCCATCGTGATGCCACCCTAGTTATAGAAGCCCATAAGAGATGCGTCAAAGCCCAATATGACAAACATGTCAAGCCACACATTTTCTCCGAAGGTGATCTATTTCTCCTCTACAAACAAGATCATGATTTTCTAGGAGCTAGAAAGTTTAAGGCCATGTGGCGTGGTCCTTACATCGTCAAACGAGTGTTGGAGAAGGGAGCTTACGAATTAGTAGATTATGATGGTGTCCCTTTCAGTGAGCCTAGAAATGGGCTTTACTTAAAGAAGTACTATGTTTAGGTCATTTGTGCATGAGTGCTTGTATTTTATTGTACCATACTTTTGTGTGTTACTTTAGTGTGCTCTTTGTTATTTTGTTTCTACCCTCGACTGCTTACCTTGCATTGTGCTTGGCTTCCATATGTCAGAGTCTTCGCTACCCTACATTGGCTTCACCGATGGTGCTAGTCGTAGTACTAAGAACCTAGCTTTTGCTGCATGGGCAATTTATGCACCCATAAATGAACTTGTCAGTCTACGAGGTGTTTGCCTCGATCATGCAACCAATAATATCGTAGAATATAGCATCGTCATCGAATTGTTGACTGATGTTATTTCGCTTGGTATCTGGTACCTAGTTATACAACTTGATTCACAGATAGTAGTGCTACAGTTAAGTAATGTATATGCTATCCGAAGTCCTACTTTATTGCAAGTATATCTACAAATTCACCTCTTGGAACGTTATTTTGATTATATAGAATATCAACACATTCCTAGATGTCTAAATACATTAATTGATGCATTAGCTAATTATGTTTTACACAGACATCTGAGACATTTATAAACCCAATCACACATCACATGTATTATACAAAGTAGAGTAAGTCGGTAGAAGCAACATGTATATATGTATAACGATCAAAAGTTTTTTACAAAATTTTTTTGTCCAACGACCAAAATGTCAAAATTTGAAGTCCATGGCTTCTACAAAATAGCATCACAGATGACGCTCATGGTAACACACCACTACTCGTGCTACCCTACGGAGAAGTCGACTAAGAGACTCAGATAGGCCCACAGTATGACACTGATAGCGTCTTGGGATCTCCCCACTAGAGATGTCTGGGACATCTGTGGTCAAACCCTCTAAATTATGTTTGAATGCCTCATAATCCTCAGCACCCCATCCTACCACTGAAGCCACTTCTCCTCTTATCTAGATAGGAGATTTCCCTGGAGGCCGATGCGGTCCCACATCTGTGTCGTCAAAAAGATTTTTGATCAGTCCTTGGATCGAAGACATAAAAAACATTTTACATAATAAAATTTGCAAAAACTTTAAAAAACAAAATGTGTGCTTCTTACCTAAGTCCCTCCATTGAGCACCCTCAAGAAGAACCAAATATGGATTTCCTCAGAAATCCAAGCCGACGTAGGCATATTCATCAAGCATCATCATCTGGGGCCTCAACTAATCAAAAAATGAATCATTATACTTGATTATAGGACCCGCTACATACCGAGCCATGAGGTCACACCACCTCATCATCCTTGGGTCTCGTGGCGTTGGTAAACCCCAATCTACCTGTAAATGCAACAATGGAACCCTCTCAAGGAAGAAGGACACCAAAACCAAACCATACTCGAATTGTTTCAGGTTTCCTCTTCTGCACTTCGTCAGTTGCCTCTTCATACTATGAAGAACTGCATCTGACCAGTTGAAAACCTGAGGCCCGGTACACTCTACTTCATACTGAAAATATCTTTGGAGAGCCATGTGTGGAGCCACACTCCCATCCATGCATGCAATGGTAAATAAAATGGTTCGTAGAGTCAAATCTCGGACTCCCCTGATAGAAAACTTACCCTGGCTTCTCTCCACCTCAGGAACACAATATCGATGGATGTACTCACTCATAGGGAGACCTCCACCTCTACTTCCTGTCAGATTTGCATGGGATCCACGACGACATAACCCCATGAGAAAGTAGATAACCTCGATATCCAATGAAAGAGTGTGAACCCCAACATGAAAAACCTGTTGGTCCACATCCCACATGTGGACCAGGTACTCAAGCAATCTGAGTTGGGCTCTCATGCCCTGAATCTTAAAATATTTCAAGAGTCCACACTCCCAAAGAGCAGCCATAGTTCCCGGGTCATTCTTGGTGAAAAAATATTCTTCCTCATACTCTCTTTCCATCCATTCCAGCATCTTGAGAGTCCAAACCTACAGTAAGACCATGGAAGGAAGTTAGAAATCTTGATTTAACCTCCTTGACAATTTTTGATAAGTAAAAAACATTCTTCAAGATTTGATTCACAGCCCTCACAGGTGACACTTTCGCATAGTGTGAGAGGTTTGCAGGTGAGCTAAAGTTCACCTACAAGAACCCTTCATTCTCGCAAGTCCCGTAAATCTCACCTGTGAACTTGTTTGTGTGAACCCTTGGCCTAAGAATTGATTCAAAAACCTATTTTTTACCAGCAAAAATGAATTTTAATCCATGCAAAAGATGAAGGATTGAAGGCTTACCTAACTGATGGAGACCATTTTTCAAATAGTCGCATGTATCTCCCGCAATCCACCGATAAAATTTTGGGAAAAGAGGTTCAATGGACAAGTTTTGGGCAAAATTTACAATGAAATGGTAAAGACAAATTTTACCCCTACTTATTCTTTTTCTTTACTATTTTTTGGTATTATTTTATTATTATTTTTCCTAAAACCTAATATTTTAATATCCGTGTGAGTATATTTTCTCTCGCAGATTGCTGACCTAGGAATCTGAACCACGGTGTATGGAAATTTTCTACATGTATGAATACCTTTTTAGGGTTTTGTAAGAAAAACCTCGAGCTCAGTCTTCATTCGTTATCACCCTCATAAATACATGAGAACGCAACTGAGTATAATTTTGTTGTCTTTTCATACTCGCCATGGTAACACGAAAATAACAAAAATTAGGGAGTGTTGTTTAAGCTCTTTTGACGCTCCATAAAGACGAAAATATTGTCGAGCGATCCTGTTCTTTTCACGCTCGTTAAAGTATTTGAAGAAAACATTTGGTGGATGATAGTTTATCACTTTTTCGGTCCTATCAAACTATTTTACAAAAAAGGAACTGGGAGAGTTCTCTTTAAGTTTTTTTCAGACTTTGAAAACATGAAAAACCCCCGAGTTTTCTATGAAAAACAAACATCGAAAGACCCATATGGGGCTGAAGGATGAGCTTACATCAACAAGCATATTTTTTCCTCCTCAAGCTTGCGTAAAAATAAAGAGGTACTCGCCAGAAATGGTGGGGGAAAATTTGGGAAAGAGATGTGTCTCCGTATTCGTGTTAAGTGGCAGTAAGCGTCTCTCTTGAACATGGCACCCCATTCATTATTTGAACCTGGGTTAGGAATTCCATTTGTCTCTCGTCTGAATTTCTGCAAGTTCATATATTGGGTCATCCTTGAGTCAATAATGCCAATGCCAGTGTCGTGTCGCCCATATGTTCAAGAGAAGTTCGACCAAACTCTCGGTTAGCCATCTGCAATTGTCATTTCTTACCATGTCGACCTTACCTGTGTCAGTTTCAAATCATATCCGCATTTTGAATCATCCTAAAAAATCTATTACTTATTTCGTGTCAGCGATGAGGGATACATCAAGGCCCTCCTGTGACGTGTCTTTTTCTATCGACTTCAGCTCATTATCCGGGAATAAGACTTAGAAATCAGTTAGTACCTTAGAACCTACGTGCCTTAATGGAAGGTCTCTTCGCTTTTGAAAGTGGGTTTAGATCATTGGTCCTTGATCGAGAGATTTCGCTGAGTGTTCGACTTCAACTCATTTATTCACATTCATTCAGATTGTACTTAAGTACCTTGGGAGTCATTGACATCAATGGTGATTTTCCTCGCACTTGTTAATGGTTCTCATCAATGAACGGTAATCAAGTGGTTTCTACCATGTTCGACTTCGACACATGTAATCACATGGTTAGATTTGTACTTTCAAATGACAGGATTGAAGACCCTGGGTCTCATCTTTTTGTCCAGGTTGCGATGGAGCTTTTATGATTTGTATTGACACATAGATCCACTTTGTATGTCGCATGGCTATGTCCTGGTTTGATTCTTTTAACGCATAGATCCACAATATATTCTTGGTGGCTATGTAGCATTTTGATGACATGGATCCATAGTGTATGGTTGGTGGCCATGATCTACATTTGTGATCTAAGCATGGGAATGCCTACCTTAGAACTGGTATTATATTCTGCAGATGCTTGATTGTTTGTAGGTTTCTGATTAGGTGCCATCCTTGCTTCCGACACACACAAACATTTTACAAAGTATTTCGGTTGTCACAAATTCTAGCCTCATACTTTGGGGAGAATTCTATTACACATGATTTTGGTCACTCTGGGGATGTCTCTAGAGTGATTGTGTTTAGGCTCTCATGAAGATTTTTTCTTGAGAAAATTGACTATTGTCTTCCTCTACAAAGCATAATTTTAGAGTGAGTTCGCAGGCTGCATATGGTGCAGAGTGTGAAAACTCTTATTCTCGCAGGTTGCTATATACCTAGCCTACAAGGAGTTCACAGTTTTCTCTATAGGCAGGGTGTGAACCTGTTTCAAAGATAAAAAAGGAAGAAGAGGTTACGAAGGTTCTAGAAGAGGATCTTCTAGAAAATGAGTTGGCATTCGTATGGTTGGCATCCTACTGACTTCTTAGATTTAGTGGGATTAGCCTCATCCCTTTGACCATCTCTCCTTCTTCTATATATTGAAAGGTTTCTCATGGAAAAGCTTAAGCAAGATTGAATAAAGAGTTGATGAGATAATAGGTTTAGAATTGTGTGAGAAGCCCTGTCTAAATTGATGCTTAAGGCCTCCATTTGTCTATCAAGCCATAGTGGATCTTCTTCATACAAGCTCAGAGAAAATGTGTGTGTCAGAACAAAGGACCACCGAAAGGAAGCTTGCAACATCATGGTGATCTGGTTGTACCTTCTACTTTCGTTTAATATGATACAGTGACATGTCCCTGTCCCATAAAATCACTCTTATTTTATTACATGATTCCTTGATCACATGTTTAGTTTTTGATTGAATGTATTATTGTCGCTTTCACCTTAGTCGATACATGTTGTTGCAGATCCAATATTACGAGGCCATCGAGGTGAAGTAGGGACAACAAAGACATAAGGAAGCTATATCTTAAGGTATGTCATTTATTCCTTACTTGATGGTAGATTCAATGATTGTAACTTAGGGAAAGTGTCACGTCCTGTCCTATTTTGTTCTAGATCCAGGTGGACCTAGGGAGATAAGTTAGTGTCCGCACATACCGTTTTTTCCTATAACAAGATGATACAGAGAAAAGAATAAATTCAACAGAAGGAAGTCTGAGTAGATTATGTAGGAAAGTAGAAAAAGGAATTGGATATATAATTCCCTAGCAAAGTACTGCAGGTTGAGGTCATTTCAACCACATAAGTAGAGGAGACAAGGTCTCATGATATATCTTGATGGTATGGGTCAAATGTTTATCTATGTATTTTAATTAACAATGTTAATGTTAATTAGCAGGTAGAAACAGAGGGAGAAGGAATGGTAGCAACCATTTGCATCCAGTAGAGTTGTGAAAAAGAAAGAAGGGAACAAGTATAGCTCTCAAGTGAAAGATATTGTGGCAGAAGAAACTTACAACAAGGGATGTTGTAACACTTACAATTGAATATTGGAGGTGAGGAAAATGATGGAGTTCTTAGGGGAAAGTGAGTATGTGCAGAGCTAGAGGAGAGTAGAGGAGTGCTCAAAAGTTTCCAGTGGAGAGAACCCATGATAGAAAAAGGCCAAAGATCAGGAGGAAGCTTGGTGAAGTGTTGAGTGGCAAGTAGAGGAGACTTGCTACAGAGGCTTGATGTAGCTCATAGTGGACTAGGAAAAGCTCATAAGAAAGGAAGAGATGGAGATGACCACTTATAGTCATGTCAAAGGTTCAGAGAGAAGCCACAACTAGAGGAGAGAGAATGCCAAAGAAAATGACGAAAGAAATATGGGTCAAGAGGAGTTTGATAAATAATTTTCTAAGATAAAGGAGAGACTTAGCATGATTCTAGAGCTACTAAAAGAAAGCAATGAATACCAAATATATGGTTGGATACTGAAGAGGAAGGCTAAATGGCCTAGTAGACAATTGATTGTAAGGAAGTAGAGGAAGAGGYTGAAAGCTMAGATYAGAGAAGAACAACTCAGAGAAGTTGAGTATAAGAAGTCCTTGGGGTAAGACTAGTAGTTCACATTTGTGAACCAAAGCAGGGAGTAATGCTTGTACATGAAGATGAGGTTTAGAATACAGAACTCACGAATATATTGGAAAGTTCAGTCCAAGATAAGGAGAAGATGCTAGAGGCATCTAAAGAGACTCAAGCGTATCATGTTTTTAAAATTGATGATTTGTGTATGTTTGTAGGACTGATAGGTCATGGATATAGAAAACCACTTGTAGTCATCCTAGAGGAAGAATTTCCTCATGAAGGCATAGACAAGAGATAGATCCATAAATATGTCATGTCTAAGGAAGATATAACATTGTCCCTTGAAAGCCTTGAAAGAGGAAGTTATGCATATTTAAAGGATGTAGATGATGAATATACAAAGAGGATGAATAGTTGGCTTGGAGATACTTCAGAGGATGAAGTTCACAAAATCTTGGAAAAGCATATGCAAGGATATAATGATGCAAGTACGGAGCTTGCTAAAGAAGAAATGATAGTGGATGAGGATGGTGCTGAAGATCATTGGTGCATGATCATGGACGAATCATTACAAAAAGGTATAAAGTGTTTACAACAAATCTATCATTTTAATAAATTCCAAGAACAAATTTGATTGAGGAATCATGTAGATTGAGCATGGAACTTAAGGATATGTAGTATTGTTTGCATAAGTTTTTATTTAGTGAGAAATGTTCTCAAAGACCTAAGGATAGAGAGAGATGTGAAGATAAAGAGATGGCAACAACCATACCATTTTTTTGTGGAGATTTACAGTAGACAAATTGAGGCAATGGTGTGTACCAGCAAGAGGAAAGACTTGACATTGAGGAGTTATGGAAGCATTTGATGAGGATTTCCAAGTGGAAATACTAGAATATGAAGAATAGGAAGATGCCAGTACAACTCACTAAAGAAATAAAATATGTTGCACAACAACATAGTAAGGTATGGGATCCTGGAAGGTTGCATACAACAACAATGCAATAGTAGGAAACAAGATAA
>JASDQU010254864.1:8870-19043 GCA_032191745.1 Picea mariana | reverse complement strand
ATAGCAACTCACTCCTAAGGGAACCAGCTTGCTAGGGCATTCTGTCATCCCCCCCAAGTATGGGCAAGTCAAAAGGAATAAAGTCCAAGCACAAGTCATGAAGCAAAAGAGAATTAAATGCACATATTCAAATGTTTTGAGAACAGAGTGACACATACCATGATACCCGGACTCATTACCTCATGGAGCAAGACCCATTGCAACTTCAATCTTCAGAACCAGGCCGATGGAATGGATGTCGCTGCTGTTGACAGAATGGAGGCACTGAAGAAGAAGGATGGGCCCTCCAGGGCCAGGCTCAAGTCAATATGGCTCTCGGTACTCCATGTCTAGGACCTGTAGGCCTCGAGACACAATCTCCTTAGTTATCCCTAGGATAGGGGATAACAGTTATCATAGTGGGGTTTTTCTAGGGAGAACATATTTTATTTACATGGTACAACACTTTATTAGAGTGCACTCGTCATTGGCACACATGCTCATGGTGATTTAATTTGTTGATGACTATTTGAAGGGGGACTATGGTTATATTTGAGCATTAACCTTTGTGCACACATGTTGAGGTTGATTTAACTGTTCAATGGTTAAATCAATGTAACTTATCCAGATTAAGGTTAACAGCTTGGGCACCCTACTTCATTGGCTTCTTTTTCACACTTGGAGTGGTTATTTGGAGTTGGATGAGGCTTTCTAGTGGTGCACCCCCTTCTTGTGCATAGTTTTCAAGGCATGCATTATTTTATTTGTTTCTTGGAGAGGTCGGCACACTTCTCTAGGGCACACTCTCTTGGGTTGCTTGGACATCTTAATGGCATTGTATATGGATGAATATTTTATTGGTTTTTTGATGAGGTCTAATCACCCTTGCCACATTCTCCTAGGGTCTACTTCACATGGAGAAATCTTTGATCACGATACCAGAAAAAAGTAGAGAGGGAGCTCCCCAAGTCCCTATAGAGGCAGTTGTAGCACCCTCTAAGAGAATATCCAAAGAAGCTTGAGGTTTCTTTTTACTGTTCTTATTCCACAAAGAAGCATCTAGGGTTTTAACTGTTAAGATTCACTCAGTAATTTATCTTGATTGGGTCATAAGCTAAAAACACTAAAAAACCTTTAAAAGGACACTCAAATATGCTTGGAATGGTTCAAAGAACATGCTTCACAGATGCTATTGCCTCTTTCTGATTGTGTTCTCTCTACATGCACAGGTATTTGATCCAACATCCTTCGTGTTTAGTCCCAAAGCTTCCTCTGACTAAGATGATTATGCTTGATTTGCAAGGTACACCTTAACTGAAAACATTATGTCTCCTTAGAATAACCACCCGTGAAGCTTCTCTCCATCTTTTGAAGCCTGTTCAATCCAACAGGAAGCTCAACGAGCACAAATAGCAGCTTATCACCAAGGAATTGGATCTTTCATAATATCACTTACCCCACTTGAATCTTTTAGCAACCACAGACGTCTTTAGCTTCTTTGAAAGTCTGAAGTAGATTTAGTACTCCATGAACTTGTCTGCTCCTTTCTCTTAGTCTCAGACACCATTATATATTCCCCTTCACATTCAGTTTGACATTTGCCTGAGTCACATGGATAAGCTCTAAATATTTTAATCAATATATCTTAAGTTCGCTGAAGGCATTCCTTTTGTAACATCAACTAAAAGAGATACTCTTCAACTGAAGTAAGATGAGGGCTAGCTGATCTCAACACGGAATTTTGCATTCTTAGTTGACTGAATCTTCTTCTGGCTAACTGGTCACCCATTTCTTCTGGTCATTCAGTCCCAGTGATCCCATTGACCTATTTTGGTCATTCGTTGGACATTAATATATTTACCTTATCTTATCTGGCATATCAACTGAAAGACATTGGGATATAGTAATTATAGTGAAGCAAGATGTAGCCAATCTAAAGTGTCCTACATAGACATATGCCAGAAAAGGTGAAGTACTGCATTAATATTTAGAACAGTAGAAGATATATCGTGCTACTCAAATATATCTACAGCTCTTAGCGACCAAGTCATAAACCACTGGCAACTGCCAATTGCAGCAAGTTCAATGCATTTCTGACATGCAGGGATTTCAGTTTCTCTTCTGCAGGAAATTAATATTATGCTAAAGAAATAATATCCCTTTTTGTGGACTCTTTAGCTAACACCTATTTGGGTAAGGTATAAAAAGGCTGTCTTCTTATATGAGGACTAACAAAGGTCATGTGCACCTTTCGCTCTTATTAGGCACCGTTTGTCTTGGTTGACAAATCTCTCTCTGATGGTGCAAAATCCAAAGATTATCAGGGTCGTTTTTCGAAAAATTGCATATGGTGAACTTTCAGATGCATTTAACAAGCCTTTGAATTCAACGAGCCCACTTGTATATGTGTTCCACAGGAGCACCTTGTAACTTGTCTGAAAAGAAATTAACTTATCAAGAATAGTTTAAACTAGGCAATCATTAGCTTGGTTAGAAATTCATGACACCTTTTCATCCTGGAGCCATTCAAGGTGGTCAATCTATTTCGCTACATGGTACTCTCCATGCAAACATTTCTTAGTTACTGCAATTTTTAAAGATCAAGTACCCAGTATATTGGTGGAGGCAGGACTGGTTTGCTAGCTATTGTGACTTTTGTATCTTCTGTATTTATTTTCTGTTAACTTCTAGATGTTGGCTAACATACTTATCTGTGTCATGAAGCCCTTCACTGTAGCAAAGTTCAATTTTTCCAGAAGGTATGTGTAAGAATGAAAAATGTTAAGATCATTGTAGAATCAACAGTTAAAAAAACTAAAATAGAGAACCCAGCTATTGTCATTACTAAGAAAGCATATGAATTAAACAAGTATTTGTGTGAAAGCTGCATGTCCTAGTTTGCCTCTAAAACTCTCAGTTAGCATCTTACCATTTTTGAAAAAGCGATCAAATCGCAGGTCACTGATTTTTGGTGGTAAAAGCACAACTCGCTTGTGCAATTTCCATAAAAGAATATAAGCAATAAGATACCTGCAATTCAGATCACACTAATATCAATATCTGGAATTGCAGAAGATGAATATGACATTTTCACCATCTTCTCTTCCATCGACACAACAAAAATGCTGGATTGTCCAAGACCATAGAAATTATTCTACAAACGATAGCAATGTTCAAACATAAAATCCAAAGCATGAATAAAATTTTTGCACAGAACATATATTTCCAGGTTATCCAGCAAAATTAATCTTTTCTCCAGACTCAACCATATAGAGAATCATATGGAGCATAGATACGATTGTCACTTACTGGGATAGAACATGGGCAATGGCTGCGCCACTAACACCAAGTCTAAGAAGAAATATAAGAACTGGATCCAAAACAATATTGGATATATCACCTGCAACTGAAACCAATGCCAAATCCATGAATCAGAATCTAGAATACAGGCTCACAAAGATAAAACAGATAAGAAGTAAAGATTGGAGAAGTACTAAAATAAGAAAACAGAGCATAAGGAAAATTATTATTTGTAATCTCCTTCCAAATATCAGCATCTAGTATAAGCTTTTCAGCCTGAATTTAAGCTACTTCTCAAGATTTTATGTTGTTTGTGCTATTGCCAATTCCTGTTTTAAACACTTAATCATTAACAAATCTTTCTGCTTTGTTTCATCAGAGAATTATTTTTGTTGGAAATTGCAAGTAGTAGTACAGACTTAATTTTGTTTAAGTGAACTTGCTATCCATTCAGTTCCTTTACTCTTGTATTTACATTAGCAATGAGCATGTTTTCCAATAACTGCTTTAGCAGTTATCATATTTACATGTTAGTTTCTCAATGTCGAATTTTGTCCATTCATCGTGACAACAACTAATAAACTCTAATTTGACACCTCAAATCTTGTGGTTCCTGTCATCTTTCAAGCTTCCTTTACCGGGTTAATCATAGTAATATTGATAGTAACACAGAAGATAAGTGTTGGAAGCTACATCCAGAGTTGAATCCAAAGAACCACAAGAAGGATGCCAAGAAGAAGAACATGCTAGTCATGGATTAAAGCAACTACATAGAGAGTAGCTCAGTTGTAGATGAAAATATTGTCTGCACCATAATGCAAAAGGAGGTGAATCTGAGTAGCCTCCAGCCCAAGGAAGAGAAGGAGATAACCAAACTCTTCCATATTAAGATCCAGGTCAAGAAGACAAAGGTGGATTCTCTATTTGATTCCAATTCATAGATCGACCTTATAGCAAAGATCTAATTGGCAAGCTCGGGTTGGAACTTTATGACCATCCTCACCCATATCCGTTAGGATGGGTAAATAAAGATGCAAATCTCAGGGTCACTAAGTAGTGTAAGATCAAACTTGCTATAAGTGCAAACTAAAAATGAAGTGGAGGTAGATGTAGTACCACTTGATGTGTGTGGTGTAGTGTTTGGAAGCCCCTACATGTATATGAGGGATACAATCTTCATGAGGACGGAAAACCAATATTGTCTGATCAAGGATGGGAAGTCCTTCATCATCAATGCACACAAAGGTAAATCCAAGATTTCTCTAGTAAGTGCTAACCAAGCCAATAAATGGATCAGTTCTAGTAGCAAGTTTGTATTACTCTTCTTAAGGGAGAATCAGCCATGAAATGAATCAATAAAAGTAAAGGCATCTCGAGAGGGGTGTACTAAGAGTAGAAACACCAGTTGGAGGAGCTTTAGCATGTGTACAAATAAGTGTTCTGAGAGCCTAAAGGGTTACCACCTAAGAGGGAAGTGGAGCATGAGACAGAGTTGTTGCCTAATTCCCCATTGCCAAACTTTGGGTTGTACAAACAGTCCATCATAGAAGCAGATGGAGTAAAGAAACAATTGCAGCAGATATTGGAGTAGGGAGTAATTCAACCAAGCACCTTACCTTGGGAGTCACCTATCATCATAGTACCCAAGAAGGATGGAACTCGGAGAATGTCCATCTACTATAGAGCTCTAAATAAGATCACCCTCAAGAATCAATACGCTTTTCCTAGGATCGATGACTTGCTAGATCCGCTACAACATGCCAAGTACACCAAGTTGGATCTCAAATCAAGATACCACCAAGTATGAGTTAAAGAAGAAGACACCTGAAAGACCACCTTCAAGACAAGGCAAGGTCTATATGAATGGCTAGTAATTCCTTTTGGTTTATGTAATGCACCAACTACATTTATGCATTTGATGAATGATGTATTGCATCCCTTTCTAGATTCATTTGTAATAGTTCACTTAGATGATATATTGGTTTACAACTCTTCCTGGGAAGAGCATATCTCACATCTCACATAGGTTTTAGAGACTTTGAAAAAGTGTCAACTGCTGCAAATCTTAAGAAATGTGAATTTTCCCAACAGTCATTGGTGTATTTAGGGTATGTGATTGGTGGAGGGGAACTCAATATAGGTCCCGCGAAGATAAAGGCCATCCTTAGGTGGCCAACTCCGACTAATGTCACTGAAGTAAGGAGCTTTGTCGTGGCAACATAGTACCTATGGAAGTTTATAGTATCCTTTCTAGTTGTGGTTGCACCACTCCATGCCATAAAAACAAATGGCAAGAGTTTCTAGTGGGGAAAGAATCAACAGAAAGGTTTAGATGAGTTGAAATGAAAGATCAGTTAAACACCAATTCTTGCATTGCCTAATTTTCAAAAGCCTTTCAAAGTGGATAAGAATGCAAGTGGATATGTTATGGGAGTGGTCTTGATGTAGGGAGGTAAGCTAGTATGCTATCATTCAAAAATGTTTCATGGTGGAGTCCTAAACTACCCTACATATGACAAGGAACTCTATGCATTGATTCAAGTTATTAAGAAATGGTATCACTATCTGATGGGCAAGTAGACCACCATCCACACTAATCACTAGCCACGACAATATTTGCAGGCCATGTTGTCGTCCTTATACACACTTGCAACCGTGGACTAAGTCTCAATCCACTTAGTGTGTCCTTGGAGGCACAATGCCTAAGTTCAAGCCCATTGTCACCTCGACTTGAACTTCTTTCGTTTAGGCTTACTCCTAGGGAAGCCAAGGGGGGTAGACCCTAGTTACTATGTGAGTTTAAAGATTGATTCTAGGAGTTAATTTTACTTGTTAAAGGTTGGGGGGGAATCTAGCCTATATGAGAGGCAAACAATGCAAGTGCAAAACTTTCAATGCAAAGACAAGCCTTTCCCTAAGACAACTAAGACTAGTGCCTAAGGTTGGGCAAAGGGGTCAACAAAAGTTACAAAAGCGAAGAGTGACTTTAGAAAACTTTACAATTAGATACAAAAGAATTACTTTACAAAACTTAACAATTGAACTAGATACAAACAACTATCAACAAAATTAAGAATGCAAAGAATTAGTAGATGATACAACAACATACAATTATTGACAAATGAAATAAGCAAGCAAGCACGAGCTAGATCTAAGGTTAAGTAGAGCAATATATGAACTAACTCTAAATGATTTGACCTTGCAGTTGTTTTGCTTCCAACAGGTCACCTTGGTAAAGATATGTTGATTACTATGAAATTGTCTTTTATTCTTGCTAACATAGATATGTTCTTATGAAAATGCTATTATTGGAAATGCTTTTTCTCTTGTTGCTTCTTGTTCCGAGCAGGTTATCATGAAGGAATGATTGGTCACAACACTAGAAGAGTGTTGTTCCTATTTCTTATTATTGCATTCTTATTTTGGCTCTTGTTCCAGGCAAGTCACAAGTGATAGCTCTGAGAAGGAGCTACTGTGACAATTGTTCTCGTTATTGTTTTTAATAATATTATAAGAGTATTATTCTTGTCCATTGTTTTCCTTCTTGTTGGTTTTGTTCCAGGAAGGTCACAGGTGATAACTCTAAAGGAAGTCATAGTGACAGTTGCAGGAGGCAACATATTAGATGGTCTCTAGTTTGAGACTTAGAGCAGACTATCCAGATAAGAAGTTGTATACACGACCGTATACATCCATGTATCGAAGAAGACGAAGTTAAAACCTTCTGGCAAGAAGGTTACTTTTGCGAGATACGGAGTATCTCATATGGAGATTAATTGTAAGGAGCAGAAGGCTCCAAAGATGACCAAACAAATCCCTCTAGTACAGTTGATAACTCTTCAGATCATCAGGAAGAGTTAATAGAGTCAGAAGGGCCTACCCAGAATCATTGCAGTAACCAGGAAGAGACCAGCATGATCCCGTAACACTTTACAAGATGCAAAGATATATAGCATTGATGAGCCATATCATGAGGAGAAGATGGCTCCACCAGTGGTGAGGCAAGCAACCCCACCAAGTACCAACTCAGAAGGAGCTAGAGTTCAGACGGAGTCAGCCCTCACGATCCAGTAGGGAGGAGCAACCTCCCCAGGACCATTCATAGGAAACTTTAAAGGAAATCATCACGTACTGAGGGAGCAGATGGCTCTAGAGATTATATAGACTCAAAGGGAGTCAAGCTTCAGAGGGAGCATGGAGACTCAAAGTGGGCCTGATCTCAAAGAGTGTCAGTGGCTTAGAGACTTTCATTCAGAAAGTATTCCTCCTCAGATTCAGAGAGACGACTTCCAGGACTGACAGACGAGTGCCATGAGTTGGTTAGATCATAGCTTCAGAGACTTCTAGGAGATGTGAGATATCATGGGAGGATTCCCTTACATCAGTAGACTTTGCTACAACGACAGAGGAGGAAGCCAGTCAAAAGGACTGGGATATGGATCTTTTCCTTAGTTATGACACAAGAAGGGAAGTCAGTGGTGACTTCCAAGTTGATCTACAAGATCAAGCATGTTGCAGATAACAGCATAGAGATGTACAAAGCCCGATTTGTGTCCAGAGGATTCTCCCAGCAAGACGGAGAAGATTATGACGAGACACTTGCTCCAGTAGTTAGAAGAACTGTACATAGAATAGCCACAAGATACATGAGAAGGAGTCTCATGTCTGTAGATTGAAGAAATCTTTGTATGGGCCTAAGAAGGCACCCAGGACATGATATGCCAAATCAGACAGTTTTCTGATGAGCTTGGGCTTTACCAAGAGTAAAGCAGATTCCAACCTTTACTACAAGGTTATGGATGGTGGACCAATGATATTACTATTATATGTGGATGACATGTTTATAACAGAGAACGAGAAGCTCATTGTTGAGTGCAAGAGGATGATTGCTGCAGAATTCGAGATGATAGACCTGGGTATGATGCATTATTTCTTGGGTCTAGAAGTGTGACAGATACCTGATGAGATTTTCCTATGCCAAGGAAAATATACTGTAGAGATTCTGAAGAAACTTAGAATGATGGATTGTAAAAGCCATGCCTACACCGACGGTGACAAATCCGAAGTTATTGAGTGATACATCTTCAGAGATAGTGGATGACACAATGTGTAGACAGATGATTGGTCCGTTGATGTACTTAACGAACACGAGACCAGATATATGTTTTGCAGTGAACACATTGAGTCAGAATATGGTTGAGCCAAGAGGTGTTCACTTGTTTACAGCAAAACATGTGATGAGGTACCTGAAGGGTACAATTGATTATGGACTCAGATATGCTTCAGATCGTGAGATAAGCCTGCAAGGCTTCACTAATTCAGATTGGGCCGATAGTGTTGCAGACCGGAAGTGTACATCTGGATGTTGCTTCAGTATAGGATTAGCGATGATCTCATGGTTCAGCAGGAAGCAGACAAGTGTGGCGCTCAGTACAGCTGAAGCAGAGTATATAGCAACTTGTTTAGCTAGTAGCAAAGCAGTGTGGCTTCGGAAGCTTCTTATAGGATTGTTTGATCTCAAGTTGGAGGCAACTTGTATTTGGTGTGACAACTAGAGTTGTGTGAAGGAACTGTTATCCCCTAGTCTAGGGATAATTAAGGAAATCACGTCTCGAGGCCCACAGGTTCTAGACATGGAGTACCGAGAGCCAGACGACTTGAGCATGGCCCCAAAGGGCCCCTCTTTTCTTCAGTGGAGTCCATTCATCACCAACAGCAATATCCATCCCACCAGCCTAGTCCTGAAGTAGCGGTGGGTCTCGATCCATGAGGTAATGAGTCTGGGTAGCATGGTATGTATCACTCTGATTTTTGAAGCACTTGAATATGTTGTATTGAATACTTCTTCATTTCATGACCTTTGCTTGGAAATTATGCTCTTTGCCTCGTTTATACCTGGAAGGGTAACACGGTGCCCTAGTAAGTTGGTTTCCCTTTAGGATGGGTTGCTATTGGGTAGGTCTGTGAAAAGTCATCGTCCGTTCCCTCCATACTTACCATTTTCCATCTTTATTCCTTCCATCTCCCATATCCTTGTTTGGGCATTGGGATTGGCTATGCTAGGAAGGGTTGTACCTTACCTTGTGGGAAGAGGGGGCTAAAGGCCCAAAGGGTGAAAGTAGCTGGAAAGAGTTAAAAGTCAATGTTGAAACCTTTGAGATGCTTTGCCCAGGGATCCCCGAGAAAGCAATGAAAAGCTTCTCAGTAAGAAAAGGGACCCATAAGATACATAAACACTCAAGGTACTAGTTGATGGATAGGAGGTCTCATAACGAGCCGGCCTATTATGACCATGGGCATGTAGCAGTATGACACTACCAACCTATCTGGTCACCAAACCAGGGTAGTGGCTCTTGGTGGCATAGCCAAGAGAAAGGGGGTCTCATCACGAGCCAGCCTTCTCATTTCCGTGAAATGTTTGTGGATAACGTTGTCACCTCTGGTCATCAAGCCAGGACAATGGCCCTCAACTCTTCCCTTGAAGCACAAAAGAAAAAGATCAAAAGAAATAAAGCTAAGAATAAAAGGCAATGAATGGGCTAGGAAACAATTGCATTTATGACAAGGTGCAGCTCGCCCTCTACAAAGGCACCCACAGGTAAGACTTTACATTTCCCTATTATTACATGCACCCCATGCCCAAATACTTACCCTATGCTACCTCATACACTTACATGACTTGGATTAGATCCCACCTGGGAAACACTCCAAACTTAAGAGAGGTTAGCCCAATAAGACACCCTGAGACCTTCTCCAAACCTAACTTGTCAAGTTATATAACGTCTTTGAGCATGTTTGGGTAATTTAATTATTGGATGTGATTTACATGCTATGATCCCTATGACTTATGAACCCCTTGAGGGCGCACTTGTTGTTGTTGTAGGACCTTGCTCA
>JASDQU010254862.1:1884-16106 GCA_032191745.1 Picea mariana | reverse complement strand
AAGACTTTCAAATCAAATGTTCATCTCCTATCTCTATTATGTGTGATAATACAAGTGCCATCAGTATCTCAAAGAATCTTGTTATGCATTCCAAGACCAAGCACATTCCCATCAAATATCACTTCTTACGAGAACAAATGCTTGAGCAAAAGGTGAAATTGGAGTATGTTCCCTCCAAAGAACAAGTTGCTGATATCTTTACCAAACCTCTACCCAGGGAAGCGTTCAAATATTTCCGACAAAAACTGGGAGTAGTCTCTGCCATGCAGAGGATCAGGTCTAATTAAGTATAGAAATCTCAATTGGTTGTAAGGTGTTAATGAGCATCTCTAAATGCTCTGGCTAAGGGGGAGCATTGATCATATGCAAAGGGTTATTCAGCAGATACAGCATGGTTTCAGGAGGAGCATGGTATTGTCCACTCTTTGCCATTGATGTCAAAGGGGGAGGAAAAAGACAAGAGGAAGAGTATTGTAGACAAAGGAAGAGTATTGCCATCAATGACAAAGGGGGAGATTGTTGGAAATATTTTTATAGGTAGCGTAGACTTGTCATTGATGGCAAGTACAGTAGTGATGTTGGCTTAAGTACAATAGTGAAGATGACAGGCAAACAGAAGACAAAGTTCAGAGAGGTGAATGATCGAAAGCAGTGAATGATTGCGCACAGATGTCAGAATCCTTTAAGGATTCGAGGAGAATAAGCTCAGGAGGAATAGCGTTCTTATACGTGCAGAAAGCTCAGGAAAGAGATTGAGAGCCGTTGGATCTCACTCGAAAATCCCGACAGCTGTTGGATCGGGAGAAGCTATGCAGATGTTAAGCGCAGGAGTTGGCGTGCAGAAGAAGTGATCTGAGCCATCAGATTGGAAGCAGATACCTGTCAGCCACAAGATCTGTAGAATCTGTGAGGGAGATAAGCCATCAGAGAATTGGGGATCGGGACTTTGAAATGTCCAATTCACTTGACAATGAAAACCCCGAAATCGTGATATGCGATTTCGCGATTTGATCGTAGTCGTTAAAGCAAGAATGAGATCTGGACCGTTGATTTCCTTCATCAGAGAATCGGGGATCGGGAATTCTGTAGGCATGTGCATGATGACATCGAAAATTCTGAAACCCGGATGAGAGGTTTGACCGAGGTCATGTGTTGACGGTCATATGGGCCAAGGCCTAAGCTCAACAGGGCTAGTGCGTGGAAAGGAGCGTCGGGATTTGGACGATCGGGATTTCAATATGCAAAGAACACAATGCAACAAAAACCCCGATTTCACGATATGCAAAATCACGAGTTAATCACAGATGTCAGATCAAGATATGATCTAGACCATAGATTCAACTCACGACAGTAGACCACGTTAGCTAAGTGACATGTGGCACAACCAGGTAGTGACAAGTGTCATAATGATTCAACATTTCAGGCATATGTGGGTAATGAATCAAAGTGACATGTGGCAGTATTTAACACGTGTCAAACCATGTGTGACCTCAGCAGAGGCATCGACGATCTGGACCGTCCATCTGAGGGACAGGTGTCGAAGATCAAGGCACTGTCAGCATATTGGCTATCGGGAAAATGGAGTTCCTGAGGTCGAAGGAAATGAGACATCGAAAGTCTCGAAATCTCGAAGGGATCGGGACCGTCCATCTGAGGGACAGGTGTTGAAGATCAAGGCACCGTCGTCATATTGCTCATCGGGAAATCAGGGATCCCGTTGACAAGAGTTTTGTGTAATTCAGAATCGTGATCTGTGAAACCCTGATGAGTAGGGGCCAGCTGTCAGCATGTGTAGGGACACATTGGGGATCGGAGGATCAGGAATCCCGGAAGCATGTGCATGGGAACATCAAAAACCCCGATTTCGTGAAATGTGAAATCGCGAGTGAATCTGGACCGTCAGATCCAGAAATGATCAGGACCATTGATTTAAAAGGGTGCACATAGGTTTAATTCAAATTTTAAAAAGGAGCCCGATTTCCCTCGAGCAATAAATATGAGACCCGATGAGCGTTGAACGGGTCCTGGACCAATGGGATTAAGAAGGGGTCGATGCTCTTCCTACAAGTGATTCGGCAGAGGCAAAGGAGGATGATGATAGGTTGCAGAGGTCCTTCTTAGAGGATGCGGAGGCCATTTTCTGATAGTAGGGATATCTACTGATGGGTGAGGTCATTTTTCCAGGCCGCATGGAAGGTTTGAGTAAAGAGGGACCTCCTTGTGGCAGTCGGGTGGCAGATCTACATTGACAGAGAGATCTCGGCTGTGGGTTCGGCAACCACGAGAGCAGAGGCATCATCTCCAGGTTTATTGACTTGTTTAATGTGTGTCTTTTGGTAACTGCCTGGCAGTCTGTAGATCTGTGTTTACTCTTGAGATAATTTCAGTCGCTGTCATAACCACTAGATGAAACTGCCTGATCCAGTGTGAAAATTAATGAAACGTGGTCAGCAGTGAGTATGAAGGTTAAAACCTTCAGTAGTAGCAATCTACCAGTAGAAACTGGTGAGATCTTCAGGGGGTTGAAGCTCCCTTCCAGGAATGGCTGGTAAATGAGAGAAGGTTGCAGCCTTTTGTAGGTAGAATCCTGCATACTAGTATGAGTCTTCACTAGTACATTGTTGTAAAACATTTTCTTAATAATAATTATTGAAGACAGAGACAATGACAGCGGTGGTTTTCTCCCAATTTGGGTTTCCACCTTAGATCTTGGTGTTCATGTGGTTTACTTAAGTGTGTTGGTTTATTTTGTTGATTACTGCACTGAATCATTACTTAATAGGCATCTGATGAATGAAGAAATTCATAATAAGATCTCTGGATGCACTCTTGTTTTCTTAAGACTATACAATAGGTGATCTCTACAAAGTAGCCTAACGGTTTTTCAGTGAAAGAAAAGAGNTAGACCTCCCATTTATGTGAGGCAACAAGGGCAATAACAAGGCGGATGGAATTCATTTTGGCTACAGGGGAAAAGGTTTCATTATAGTCAATTCCTTCAACTTGGGAAAATCATTTGGCAACTAACTAAGCCTTGTGTCTTTCAACACTTCCATCTGATGCATACTTAGTTTTGTAGACCCATTTACATCTAACAAGTTTTCTTCCTTTTGGAAGAGGTACAAGATCCCAAGTATCGTTTTCCATTAAAGAATGATACTCTTCATTCATTGTTGTATCCCAATCTGGATGACCTAAAGCTTATGAAAATGTCTCTGGATCATAAGTCTCTGAAACCTGAGCCAAAAGAGAGGAGGCTCATTGGAAATGTGAACATGTTCGACGTTGATACGAAGGATCATCAACTATACCACCAGCTGCTTCTCATATTGAATGGACCCATCTAGGAAGCGGTGGAACTAGTGTTGGTTCAGGTTCAAAGAAATCATCTGGAGGAAGGTGAGTAGGAGGAGGTGGATTTTCATCCTCACTGTCATCATCTAAAGAAGAAACCAGAATAGGAATAGAAGAAGGCACAAACACTGAAGATGGCTTGAAGGACGAAGAAGGCACAATCGTCGAATTAGGCTCATAGGCCAAGAGATTTTCATAAAATTTAACATCTCTTATAATAATAATTTCATTACAATGTGGTTGAAGAAGTCTATAGCCTTTGACATCTTCATAATAACCAACAAATATACACTTCTCACTTTTAGGCTGCAATGCTTTCCTTTTCTCATCAGCGATGTGAGCCCATGCTATACTGCCAAATACACGGAAGTGACTTACATCTGGTTTAATTTTAGTCCCAGATTCTTTAGGTGTTATATTTTTAAGAGCCTTTGTGGGAGTGCAATTGACTATGTAATTTGTGCAGTTGATTTTTTCCACCTAATACTTTAGACTTAATCCCTTAGATTGGATCATACAAATAGCCATTTCTTTTAATGTGCAGTTCTTTCTCTCAGAAACACCATTTTTTTGTGGTGTATATGAAACAATGTGTTTCATTTGGATGCCCTATGTAGTGCAGTAACTTGTAAAATTATTGTTCAGATATTCACCTCCATTATCTGTTCTTAACTTTTGAATTTGATGTCCATATTTATTTTCTACAAGGGCCTTGTAGGCCAAAAACTTGTCAAAAACTTTTCTCTTAAGTTTTAAGAAATAATTGCACCTAGAAAAAGAAGGAGAAGAAAGTGGATCACACAAATCACTGTGAACAAGCTGCAAAGGGCCTGAGGTGTGCCAAGAGACACATTTGTCAAAACTGTCCTAATGATGTTTTCCGAGAACAAAACCAACACAAACACCATCTCTGCATGAAACATGAGGAAGACCAGTCACCATCTGTTGATTACATAGTTGTTGCAATGAGAGATAGTTTAGATGATTAAATTGCTCATGCCAAAGTTTGCTCAATGCATCCCTATGAGCAACAAAAACTGATGAAAAATATGATGACCCAAAGTTGTCAAACTTGTACAACTTGGTAATATCATCAACAATTCCAGTTGCAAGAACATGCTTAGGATCTTTTAGATCCTTGATTACAACTTGGTGAGATGAAAACTCTACAGTTTTACCTTCACTTGAATGAGTGATTTGATATACTGATAGAAGGTTACAAGAAAGACTTGGAACACATAATACATCATTGAAAGGACCATTATATACTTGAACTGTTCCAGATCCTACAACACTATGAGATCTATCATCACCAACAAATATTTTATTGGTGTTAAATTTATTTAGAACATAAAATATGTCTTTATCCTTAGCCATATGATAAGATGCTCCAGAATCAATAAGCCACTCATCAGAAGAAGAAGCAGAAGTTGTATTGAAGGAGAAACCATAAGTGGAAAGTGCATGTCCATGAGAAGAAGAAGAAGAAGTAGTAGAATCAATACCGATGTTGTGCTTCTTCATCATTACTTATAAAGTTGCCATCTTCTTGAAACATTTGGACTCATCATGACCATCTTTATCACAAAAGTTGCAATGTTTGTTAGTCTTCTTATTTTTATATTTTGCTCCTTTGTCACCATTAGGAGCTGAAGTTGTCTGAGCGGGTTTGGGACCCTTATGTTGTTTGTTGTTGTAGCAAGGATGTTGCTTCTTGGGATACTTGGGTTTATTTTTTTGCTAGGCAACTAAGGCTTTGTTGGAGGTACCTGCAATGCTGATCACTCCAAGTTGTACACGCTTATCTTCCTCTCTAATCAAAGCAACAAAAAAGGGCTCAAGAGTGGGTTTTTGATAATCTTTTCCTAGAGCGTCTCTCATGGCATTAAAGGTAGATACAAACACAAAATATGAACTACCTAGCTTAGAAAGAATAAGATAGATGCAATGCTCTTCCTCTATTTTTATCTCACATTCTTCACATAAAATTCTGAGTGTTTTAAACTTAGATAGATAGTCTCCAAGGAAAGAAAAATCACTTGGATTTAAGTTCAGTACTTGATTTTCTAACTGTTGTGCTCGAATAATATTGAGTTTACCAAAAACATATTCAATCTTTTCCCAACCTTCTTCAGGGTCATCAATTTCTTTAAGGTGGAACCTTAAATCATGATAGATGGACATTTTGATTAGTCCACGTGCTTCATCACTCCTATTAGCCCATTTGAATTTCTTATCATCATTAGTGGATGCTTTTTTCTGTCCCAAGGTAATTTGGTACAAGCCTTTACTTCTGAATAAATCTTCCATGTGAGATTTCTATTGGAAGTAGTGGGTGCTAGTAAGCAAAATATTACTAGAAGAAGCCATATTAAATTTGTAGATAATATGGATTTAAAAACATAAACTATTTATTTGGATGGAAAGATCTCGAAAAATTGTGCGGTTTAAAAAAAAACAGCTCTAAAAACGGACTTCGGATGTGAAAGTTATGCCCTTTTTAAAAACGACATAACTGGTAACCAAAGGACCACGTGGTGGTGTAAGTTGCTTTATGAAGTGATCCACTTTTATAAAGAGAAGTGGGGATCACTTTTACATTGAAGTTACTTTATAAAAGAAAGGTTGCATGAAAAATAAATAACTCTAAAATAAAATATTAAAACTACTTATAGTGATTCACTTTTATACTTGAAGTAAAATACACTTTACAATTTGAGCATGAATATTTTTTTTTTTTTAAAGTAACAAAAGAGAGACTTGAACTCAAGACCTCTTACTTATTAAGGCATCTTTTAACTAAATGGTCTAGCAAAACATATTGTATTGTTTCGCAAGAGAATTGTTGTTGTTGTTGTGGAAGACGACCTTGGAGACTGTGCTAAAAAAAACTATTTTCATAGAAGAAAAAAATTTCGCTTCTCGATAACAACAAGGGTTAGATCTCGGGTAGCTTACCTGGAAGATGCACCTTTTCCTATATGTTTCTGATTTGCTGAGATCATACAGGGTGCGGGGAAAAGAGCATATGCAGATCTAAAAGAATAGCAACCCAGAAATAAATAATATAAAACCAAAATAATACTTTACAAAAAATTTAAAAATGCGTATTTAGGCTTTATACCTCCGGATTTGACTGAAATGGTCGTATCTTGGGTAAACAGAAACCTTTTCGAGTGAGACAAAAGGTGTTCCTAACTGAAAAGAGTGCTCCAGATGTAGTGGAACAATCCTCTCAGCCCAAAAATGTACAAAAATGATAGAAAATGGAGATGAAGAAACTCAGCTTCACGATCTCGATCTACAACATGAGTAGGTATTCAAACAAGCTCTAATACCATGTTTGACAACACATGTATTCCAACAAAGGATGAACACCTTCAGTAACCACTCACATGACCAGATCAAAGATCAACACACCGATGTTTTCACGTGGTAAAAACCCTACGGGGAAACATCCAAGGCCCCAACAAACATGGCCACGTGGAGCAGTTTATTAATGTGAAAGAAACGATTACAGAGAGATTTTACAAGAGAGTTTCTCAAAATTGATCATCGAAAAATGACCCTCCATGCTCTTTAAATAGAGATCATGGACCAATCGGTTGTTAAGCCATAGATCAATCGCTGTTAAGATCGAGGAGAGTATGAACCGTCAAATCACTCTATGTTGAAAACATATCGTGACTATCGAATTTCCTAACTACAAATGAATACTAATGCATAATAAAGAAAAACACTTTTACCTAATGACACATTAGACCAAGTAGATCTTAACTAACTCCTAAGTGTCTAAATATCCTAACACAATGCAGGAAGGTCATTTCTTAGACCGAGAAGTTTTTCTTCTTCGTTATTTTCTCTCAGAGTGAGCAAAAGAATGCAACCACATCCATGGCCTCTGCAGCTGACCTATCCATGCAGCAAAAGAAAGTGGATAAGGTCATGGAAGAATACAAAGACATATTTTCATCACCTATTGGGGTACCTCTGCACTGTTAGGTCAAGCATCCCATCGATCTAACCCCCGGTGCACTGCTATGCAATGGTCCAGTCTATCGTCGCTCTCTTCTAGAAAATGAGAAGATCAAGCATCATATCCAAGAATTTCTCAACAAGGGGCACATCCAACCCAACTCATCACCTCGTGGAAGCCCAATTGTGCTAGCGCAAAAGAAAGACAAGACTTGGCGACTCTGCATTGATTATCGGGCTCTAAATAAAATCACAGTCAGGAACCAGTACCCGATTCCCTGAATTGTCTATTTCCTTGATCAGCTCAAGGGGGGAAAATACTTCAGTAAGATTGATCTAAAGTATGACTACCATTAGGTCCCTATAGAACTGACAGATGTATGGAAAACTGCCTTCAATTCAAAAGAAGATATTTTTAAATGGTTGGTCGTGCCCTTTTGTTTGACAAATGCCCCAACAACTTTCATGAGGATGATGGATGATATCTTGTGTCCCTTCACTAATTATTTTGTGGTGGTGTATCTGGATGAAATCCTCGTCTACAATAAGACTTGGGTAGAACACTTGCGGAATATTTAGCAGGTTCTGCACACTCTTCGACAACACAAGATATATGCCAACTTGGAAAAATGCTCCTTCGACATGGACATAATCCAATACCTAGGATACATTGTTGATGCGAATGGCGTGCATGTTTATCCAACCAAGATCCAAGTCATCAATGACTGGCCAACCCCAACCATTTTCACTGATCTTCGGAGCTTCTTAGGCCTTTCCAATTTCTATCGAAGGTTCATGTTGGGATTGTCCCATATTGCATGGGTCCTTAGTCAAATAACCATAGGTGGTGGTAAGGAAAAATTTGTGTGGGGCATGTCCCAATAGAAAGCATTCGATGATCTGACGCAATGCTTGTGCTCTACCCCAGTGCTTTCATTACCTGACCTATAATATCCCTTTGAGATGGAGACAAATTCTTCAAACTATGTTGTGATTCCAGTCATCACTCATCATGACCACCCTGTGGCCTATCATAGTGAGACACTATCAGATGTCATCTGTAAGTACATTACTTACGACAAAGAAATGTACTCCATTGTGCAATCCTATCGCCAGTGGATGCATTGCATTCTCGGGAAGGAGACAATCATCCACATTGATCATAATTCGTTGCAGTTTTAACATCCCTGGGCACCCATTCTAGGCCATGCTGCTCTAGAAAATGCTTTCGTTCTCTGCTTAACATATTGTAACATACCCAACACCCAACTAAGCTATGCCACATAAATTTTTCGAACTGCATGCAATTAAAATATATACACATAGAACTCTTGCAGAACATTATAAATAAAACGTAAACAGACAAATACATTTTGTAAATGCATGGATTCATACTGAAATAAAAGTAAACATATACATGCAACATATACAAGAAATACCCATAAATATAAAGACAGTTATAACCACACATAAGATAAACCCATAAAAATACACACATAAATAGCAATGCAGCATGTAATTTTATCACACAATTGACACTTGTCTTGGTAATAATATCACCAACTGTGTACAGACCTTCCACAAACCTCCCAGCCTTAGACCACACTGCTCATGACTCTCATCAGTGGGTCACCCCCGAGTTGGGACTAAACTCCACCCAGGTAAAGGGATTCCTAACCAGGATAATGGTTCATAGAAAACAGGAAAGACTCCGTCACAGGTGCCAACTCAAACTAACAACCTACAGTCCCTCATTCCCAACATGCCTATCCCACCCCAAGAAGTGTACCCCTTCTCTACTCAACAATCCTTCGGCTGCCCCACTTCCTTTCCTGGCTTTAGTAACATGTTGGACAGGAAGTCTCAGAGAATTGTAGTTGTGGTTTAGTCCCTTCAGGAAATCAATTCCCAACAATTCTCTCACCCAGAGAGAAATTTCCCATGATCCTAACAACCCGCCTCTTCAATATCCCACGGGATTGACAACCCGCTTCTCCAATCCATCTCTCAATCTAACCAAGTACACAAACATGTATGGCTATGGATACAAGTTCAGGTACAATGACAAGAAGGTATGGAGGATAACTCAATGAGTGTGTGAAAGCTCATGGAATAGCTGCCTGGATGATTGAATGATGGAAAGAATGCTAGAAAATGAACTAAGTCCCAGCATTATGTATGCATGTCCCCAACTTGACACTTGTCATGTTGGGAGTTACTTGGCCCACATGTCCCCATCCCTAGAACTTAAGATAAAATAATTATCCATGATTTATGATTAAGAAATATTAATATAATATTCCTTTTTGGCTTAAGCTCCTTAGCTTAGCCCCTTTTCTTTAACTTTTATCCCCCCATTTCCCTAACTAGTGGAGTTTCATCCCCCATACTCTTTTATCATGGTTGGTCTGTGCGCAATGATGTATTTTATATTAATGATTAGGCATATATAGGGATGATTTTAAGGATGAAAATTTATTTTAAAATGTAGAAACCTTGGCAAATCTTACTAATCATTCATATGCCAACTATAAAATGTTGGCGATATTTTTTGTAAAAATATTCAAATTTCTAAGGATTTTATATAGTTTGTATAAAATTTTGGCAATTTCTAAGGTAAAATAATTTTATCCTATAGAATTTGGGTGAATCAATTTTAGAATAATGAATCTTTTTTTTGGGAAAAACCATGGAAAATTAGCCCAAGAGTGAAATTTAGACCCTAAAATCATCCCTAGGCCGCCACCGCATATACAAAAACAGGATCATTGGCCTTTAACATCTTGGCTCTTCAGCTTAATCATCACAAAACTAGATCACTAACCTATAAAACACATCATATACACAAAGGCTCCCTGACCTCAATATCACGCTCACTTAAGATGTTGCACACGGTATCCTAGAATGTGCACACTTCATCATTTTACTACGTAGTACATGCACGCACTATGCCATGAAAGGTGCATACAAAATGATATCAAACATATCACCAACTTAAGTAAATTTGCATTTACATTTACAATTGGGTTCGACCTAGGGATATTACAATCCCCTCCCCTTATTTATGCACTGTCCTCAGTGCATTATGTACACATATACAACAAAAATTTCAAAAATCCTAAAAATATACGGTTATTTCGTCTGCATTGCATCCTCATGCTCCCAAGTAGCATCCTAATCTAGGTGGATATTGGTGGCCACCCACCTATTCCACTTGGACCCACACCATTGTTTCTTTCAGTTTTTCAGTTTCCTTAATGGTAGCACAATTTACTATTTTTAGCAGTTTTTCAGGTTGTGAACTTTTGGAGCCATTTTGAGGCCCTAAACGACTCTTTTGGGCATCAATGCTCCAACAAATATGAGTCTGTTTATTCTTTGGATATTTTCTATCAATAGTGTAGTCCTTGGATAGATATTTCTAACGATGTATCATGCACATCAAACGAAGATAGTATGCCAAAGTTACGACCCTGGGAAATTGATGTACCAATTTACCCCAACGGGGCCCATATTCTGGTGTTTCATTTCCTAGGGTCAAGTTTTTGGATGTTTAGGGTTTTCCATTGTTTCTCAATAATATATAGGCCTTAGAGCCTCATTGTAACACAAAGTTCAGAGGCCATTAGCCACCACATCTCTTCTCAAAGATAAGCTACCATCGCCTGAGCTATTTTATTTCCATTCTATCTGTAAGCATATTTCAGTCATTTGTTGTTAATGAAATGAAGTTTTACTTCCATTGCATCTCTGTGTTTATGTGTATTTTTGTATTTCATTGTGTTCCTGCATAAATTCATATCAGTAGTATCAGAGCAATCTTCTCTTTCTTGATCCTTCTTTGCATGTCCCCAACGAGGTCAGGGTATAAGGAGTTAGGGATTGATCTGGTTGAACCGTTGCAAGATCAACCTCGCAAACCCTGACGATCGCCCATGGGGGAAGAAAATAAAGATGAGGGAGAAAGATATCTTATCAAATTATTGCTTGAGGAGGCCCTCGAGAAACAAAGGAACACGATGATGGACAACTTTTCCCAGATCCTTCAACGACTTCCCACTGGAAGCGCATCTACATACAACAACCACTCTGGAGGCACCAATCCTTTTAAGGTACAAGTAAACTTTGACATTCCCATATTTGAGGGCCAAATATATGCAGATGTCATTGAGAGATGGTTGAATCTGTTAGAAGGATATTTCTCTGTTCATGACTTTTTTGACCGAGAAAGGATTATTTTTTCACTCCTTAAAGCCGCCCCCCATGTCAAGGACTGGTGGGAAACCTACTGGGAGAAACAGAGTGAGGGGGAACCCTCTCTATTCTCAGTCACACATGCTTGGAACTCTTTCCGAGACACCATCAAGGAACAATATTATCTCGTGGGGAGATATGAGGACAAATACATACAATGGACTACGTTGTGGTAGCAAAGGGACCAATATGTGCATGAGCTGACGAATATGTTCCATACGCTATGCACAAAGTTGGGTATCAAAGATTTGGAGAAATATTTGGTGTTAAAGTACCACAATTGTCTTAATAGATACAATCATGAGGAAATGGAGTTCCTCGACATCTCCTTGCTTGGTGCGACATACCAGTATGCTGCCAAGATTGAGCAGAAGTTCAAATAGAAGAAGCGAGACTTTGGGTCTGCGAATCAGAAGCAAGGGAAAGGCACCCCCAAATCATCGAACAAAGGACCAAGCCAAGGTGAGGTAGCCCAGGACAACCCACTGAAGATGCAAGCAAAGATTAACACCATGAAGCCAAAAAAGGACACGATGAAGTGGTGTGAGTTTCATAAGATCTCCACTCACAA
This sequence comes from Picea mariana, assembly GCA_032191745.1. NCBI lineage: Eukaryota > Viridiplantae > Streptophyta > Pinopsida > Pinales > Pinaceae > Picea > Picea mariana. The sequence goes on along the minus strand of JASDQU010254862.1, from coordinate 3,952 downwards.
CACAAGTGAGTGTCGAGCCAAGGAGTCATTAGTAGCCAAGTTGAAGGATTCTGAATTGGACGCAGGCTCTGACTCTGAATAAAAAACCGACAAGGGAAATGACATGGGGAAGCAGATTATCGATGTGAAGCCCAATTCCATCGTTGCCACCATGAAGATCCAGAATAAGGAACCAAAATATCCAAAGGAGGTGGAGCGCCTCTTCCATTACCAGATGTGGGTAAAGGGTTCCCCGTTGCAGTTCATTGTCGACAATGGGAGCCAAAAGAACCTCATCTCAGTAGAGGTCGTGAAATGGCTGGGCTTTCCGACCACAACACACCCACAACCATACACCATTGGGTGGCTACACCAAGGACGAGACCTCCGTGTTAGCCAACAATGTCCCCTTCTCTACAACATCAAGCCCTTCACAGATGAGGTATTATGTGACATTGCTCCTTTTGATGTTTCTGATGTATTATTAGGCCAACCATACTTGTGGAAGTGACATGTTGTGTATGAGTCCAAACCTCGTGTTGTTATTATTACTTTGGGCAATTAGCTATACAGGATACCAAAAATAGCACCGCCTACAACCATCTCTTTGGTTACTACAAAACAATGCAGTAAGCTCATTGCCAAAACTAGAAAATTTTTTTTCCTGATGATCCACCCTCAGGGAAAGAAGAATATTGTGGCCATGACCTAGAGACAGGGCCCCTCTACATGACATCAACAGATGGATAAGGTCGTGGAGAAGTACGAGGACATATTCACCTCCCCTACAGGGGTGCCTCTACACTGTTAGGTCAAACACCTCATCGATCTGACCCCAGGTGTGCCGCTTCCCAATGGACCAATCTATTAGAGCTCTGTTCTAGAGAATGACGGAATCAAGAGGCAAATTCAGGAGCTGTTGCAGAAAGGTCACATCTGACTGAGTTCATCGCCCTGTGGGAGCCTGATCATGCTCGTTCAAAAGAAGGATGGGACTTGGAGACTCTGCATTGACTATTGGGAACTGAACAAGATTGTTGTCCGGAATAGGTACCTGATACCATAGATTGATGAAATTCTGGACCAACTCAAGGGGGTGAAATATTTTAGCAAGATCGAATTGAAGTTTGGGTATCACCAGGTACCAATCGAACCCTTTGATGTGTGGAAGACTGCCTTCAAATCCAAGGAGGGTCTTTTCGAATGGTTGGTCATGCCTTTCGTCTTAACGAATGCCCCTGCAACCTTCATGAGACTAATGGATGACATCTTGCGACCATTCACCAACTCATTTGTAGTGGTGTACTTGGATGACATTCTGATCTTCAACCAAAAAAGAAAGTTCCTAATTTTCACCTCTAGGATGCCCTGCTATTTCACCTGGGAGATCTTTGTGTTCCTTCAAGCGAGCATGCCAAGATGATTTGGGAGGTGCACTACAGTCAGGTCACTGGGCATTTCGGGGTCGAGAAAACCGTGGCAGTACTGCAAAAGTATTTCTATTGGCCGAACCTTCGACAGGATGTCAGGAAGAACATCAAGTCCTACACTACTTGCACCATTGCCAAACCAACCATCAAGAATCAAGGCCTTTATACTCTGCTACCTACCCCTATTTGACCTTGGGAATCCATCTCCATGTAGTACATGTTGGGCCTTCCTTATACTAAGCATGGCAATGACTGTGTTTTTGTGGTCATAGACAGATTCTCAAAGATGTCCATTATGATGGCCTGGAAGAAGAATATCACAACAGAAGCCATTGCTAAACTCTTCTTTGAACAAGTGTGGGTTAAATTTGGGATCCCATAGTCTATCATCTCAGATCAGGACAACAAGTTCCTCAGTACATTTTGGTCCAGCCTCTAGTCGATGCTGGACACCAAGATCACCAAGTCCACAACTTTCCATCCACAAACTGATGGCCAGATAGAGGTCGTCAACTGAATGATTGTACACATTCTGCATATGTACAAATCAAAGCATCCACGCACATGGGATGAGAGCCTCCCCTATGTACAACACAGCTACAACTAGGATCTCCATAACTCAACCAACCACAACCCCTTTCAGATGGGCTTGGGATTCT